>OX461809.1:74070317-74142760 GCA_949802685.1 Dicyrtomina minuta | reverse complement strand
GCAGAGACAGTAAAGGAGTGGGGCTCAAGGTTAGAATTTATGCAATAAGTTCGTTCACAAGAATTTTGGTGTAATTTTACCACGCGAGCGTTAAATGTTTCCTGGAAGGTCAGTGTCAGCCAGTTAATAGTATTGATTATATATTTTGTAGTTTAGAATGTCGTCATCATTGATTTATTATTTGGGTGTGCAGTTGTTGTGGTGCGGTGGTTGTTTGATGGGATCTTTTTTTATTTTGGTTTAGGTTGCGTAAAACAGCTGATTCCACAGACCTCGTGGAATGAAGCGGCGATCGACACAGTTTGTGGGCACTAGCTTTCCATGGTACATGGTGAAGTTACAACGTAGCAAATTACAATTACATTGTCAATAGTAATCGGTAATAATCGGAATCGTATGTATGTTGTCATTCTTGTGTAAATATAATTACTACAAACTCCACAGTCAGTCAGGGAGGGTGCTCTCATATGGGCGCAAAGTACTCCCAAAAAATTTTGCTCTCAAACCGGCGTACTGCTCCCAGGTCGGCGTAAAATAAATTAAAATGAGCTCATTTAAGCGTATTGTACTCCGATACGGGCGTAAATTACAAAACACTCTCATAAAACCTTGTTGGACTGTGTTACAGACGACTGGACTGAGGTACTGTCAATAGCATAGTATAGAGCGTTAAAAACTGCATAGAATTGTCCGTATAGTTTTTTAAATTTTCCGTCCAATTTGAAGCAACAAGAACTTTACAAATAGCTGCTTTTTTTGAAGTGAAAAATAGGAACAAATAATAAATTACGTTCACGACCAGAACCCTTAAAATAATTACAGTGCATGAATAAAATATTTCAAACTAGATAAGAATGGAAAATATAAATATAATCTAGAATTAGATGCGCGTCCCTTTAGCTTGTCACGTTACGCAATTATTAGGTAAAAAATTCGAGATTATAAAATCAAATTAATGTCGATTCAGAAATAGCTAAAACATTTTAATTTCTATTTGATAAGTCATAATAAGAAATTCAGAGCCTGAACTATAAGTTTTAACGCACGTGCAAAAATTATGACGAAGGCATGAATGCCCAGGCCCAGGCAGTTCGGTAAAAACTCAAAGTTTGTTAAAATTTATAAAATTAAGTTTATTACATTCAGTAATTTAGAGGTTACTATTCAGAATGTTTAGAATACTCACTTTTACCTACCCCTCGAGGTTATTATTATGTGGACAATCAACAAAAGTAATTACTTTTTGGTTAGTACAAATTATTATTTAAATAGCTTCAAAATTATTTGATTACTTTAAATACTAAAATAATTACTTTTAAATGCATAAAATTTATATTTAAATACAGTGTTTAAACAAAATTCTCTACCCTTTCATACAAGCGCATCGGGCAATTAAAGGTACTGATGGGCCAAAGTAACTTTTTTCTAGTCACAAAATCGTTATACCTTAATACAACTTTTCGGTCGGGCTGAAATCCCAAAGTATTTAAATCTAATGATTGTCCACTGACTGATTATGGCACGGGTGAATTTCCATCTTTCTCTAAATTTTTAATGGCCATGACTAACCGAATGGGGTATTACTTAATAAACAAGCCCCAATAAATTGTTTTTATTAATTTGACTAATCCATGACTAATTTCGAAAAATTTGGATTTTATTGCTGTCAATCGATAAAAATTGAGGAGAATAAGATTTAAAGTTGGATTAGTCAACAAGATAAAAGTTGTGATTACTTTATTTCTATATTATATTTTGATTTATTTAAATTCATAAATAGCAGTTAATTTAGGTTTCAGTCTCATAATTTATGAAGCGCCCCAGCCTGTCGTATACCCACAACATTATACCATGTAAAAGTATACAATTCGAGCGCACTTACTCCCGTTTGGGAGCATTTTAGTTCAAAAATTTTTGGGAGTACTTTGCGCCCATATGAGAGCACCCTCCCTGACTGACAGTATTTAAAGAATCTTGTCTGGGTTTTGAGGGCTAAGGCCACACATTGAAGAATTAGTATGTATCTCTCAAAATGCTATCTAGTTTAATTTAAATGGAATAATGAAAGTTGGCGAAATTAAGTTGTAAGTTTGTATGAATTCCGTGCTGCAGATTGTTATTAGTGTTTTGTTATTGCTGATTGTTACTAATGTTATTGAACGGCAAAACTTTATTGTCACTGTTATCAGTCATTGTTTTACATAGTAATCGTTAACAGCTTAGAACTTAGAAGCACTGCATGAATTCTTAGGGTTGTGGTGTATATTTTACAGTAATTAACCTGTTCAGTTTACATTTGTTTTGGTGATTACGGTGTCACAAGCTGTATTTGTGTTCAAATTATTATGATTTGTTATTTCTGTCACTTCCAAAATCTATATGGAAGAATTCCATTGGCTAACTATCCTTTCCACAAAATGCAAACATTACAGACTTAACTACAGCGTAAGTTAATCATTAAAAGTGATCTATTTCAATTAAGTAATATTTTTCACTTATTTTTATTCCAGAGCTTCGACTAATTAAAATTTTACCAAACCAGGAAAAACCAGTGAAATCTGGCTAATTTACTAGCTATTACTTAGCTTGATTCTTCATGAGAAAGCAACATGAGCGGGAAAAAGGCAAGCCCATCGGCATGGTATGACTGTGCCAAATGCGGTCAAAGGTTGTTGAGATTGTATGCTACGAAACACAATGACTTGAATTGTGGGACGATTTTCCCCATTTTTGAAAACGGGACTCTAATAACAACATTTTCCAAAGTGCCTAGGGCTTCTAGTAAGTATTTTACAACTCCTATGCCTATTCTCTGTAACTTTCAACGTTAATCGCTTTTGTAGTTTATATCCGAATTTAATATCCAATCTTTTTTTATTATTACAGGAATTACAAAATTACCATTCATTGAGTCTCCTATGGGTTCCTCAACAATATTTTTATCCGATGTTGTAATTCGTGAATGCAAGTTCGAAACTTTCAATTGGGTTTCCGTCGCAAAGGTAGAAAATCGATCTGAGTCAGACGTACTAAACAATGAAGACTTTACTCCAGTTGCTATGAAAGTATGGCCGATACCGGACCAGCCAGGAAATATTCATGCCGTTGTCACTGCTGAAGGATTTTCCGTCAACTCTAGCCTAACTGTGAATGATCGCTACTCCCTTCAAAAGCTCAGTTCAGAATCTGTACAAGCAGCTGAAACTATTGAAGTTCACATCAGTACTGCTATAGATGTAGACAATGATAGATTATGTCGTAATCTAAAAAGGCAATTTAAACACAGGCTACTCACTAGGGGAAATAAATTTCTAATTCGATACTACTCAGAATTAATAGAAATCAAAATTCATTGTATTATTGGAGCTTATCAGAATAATTCCAGTGAAGAAAAGTTATGTAAGAAATTGGAAGATTTAAGTTGTGGTGTCCCCAGGGCTTCCGAATATTCTAAAGTTGCTTACTTTGAAGTTACAAATGACACTAATTTTACCGTTCAGAACAAGTATAAACAAAATTTAGAATGTCCAAGAAAAATTCAAGATTATTTGCCTACTATAGAAGATGTGGGTGGACTTGATGATACCGTTAAAGAGTTTATTTCCACAATACAATATAAATTTACAACTCCTAGTATAGGTAATGTTAATTACTATTGCTAAGTATATTGAGTTGTCAGAAAGTACTTTGAGTCAATCAGTTCTCTTATTAAGAGCAGATAATTGGAGTAATAAGTCACTCATTGGTTTTTTTATTATGGTATATTGCAGTACCTAATGGGATAATACTACATGGCCAACACGGTACAGGCAAAACGTTGCTGCTTCGAGCAGTTTGTAATTCTCTCAAGCTGAACACTGTAGTTTTTCGAGAAATTTCACTATCGAAAGAACTAAAGAATCAACATTTTACCTCAGAAATGTTTGCGTCAACTCTAGATGAAGCTTTTAGCAAAGCAGTTTCGAGGTATATTAAATATTAACCAATCGTACGCAATTCTTTTTGCAAAATAATAGGTTATTTTTAAAAATCATTTACAACCAAACCTACTAACTTTGCCAAAATCTCCTATCCAACTTTGCCCAAATCCCGAGACAACATAGTAAGTGGGGTAAACGGACATTTGCTACCCGGACATTTGCTACCCGGACATTTGCTACCCAAAACCCAACCTAGGACATTTGCTACCCATAACCTAGGACATTTGATAACCAAGGCCAAATCTAGGACATTTGCTACCCATGGCTAATGTAGAAATAAATTGCATAGACAATATTTATGAGTACACCACATGGCATCGTTGAAATAGTTGATTAATGCCATTATTGCTAATGATAGAAGTTGGTATAATTGTAGATGGTCGTTCAAAAATTATGTTTAAAATTTATATAGATATTATATTTACAGTTAATTTTTATAATTAATATACCCTGCATATTAGGAATGATTGCCGTATAAATGTTAGGACCAGACAACAACAAGCCATTGCAGACACGCTGAATGATATTTAAAAATAATATATATAATATCTTTACAATTAATTTTTCTAATTAATATATCCTGTATATAGAATTCAGCGTAGAATGCATAGAAAAATTCAGCGAATTGTAATTTTTTTGTACATGGGTACAAAATGTATTTACGTGTAAGAATTGTTTTTTCTGACATAATTATGGTAAAATGACAGTTTCTAGTTTTAAGGTTTACTTATCGTTAGTATATATTTACATCTTAGGTTGCGTACTTACATTTAGACTCATATGGAGTTTTATTTATTTTATTAGGATAAGGATTACGTTAATTTTATTGTTACCGTTTTTTGTCTTTTAGTAATATTGCATCGTTTTCGTTTTTGTCGACGTGGCTTGTTGTTGTCTGGTCCTAACATTTATACAGCAATCAGTTTCTATATGAAGGATATATTAATTAGACCAATTAATTGTAAAGATATTATATACATTATTTTTAAATATCATTTTTGAACGACTATCTACAATTATACCATTTTTTATTATTAACAATAATAACATTAATAAACTATTTCAACGATGCAATGTGGTGTACTCATAAATATTGTCTATGCAATTTATTTGTACATTAGCCATGGGTAGCAAATGTCCTAGGTTATGGGTAGCAAATGCCCTAGGTTGGGTTTTGGGTAGCAAATGTCCTACAACCAGTAAGTGGCTTGCTTGGTATTTTTCAATTTTTATGTTTAATATTTTTTGTCTTTCAGTCAGCCGGCAGCAATAATAATAGAGAACATAGAATCATTCGCTTCCAGTAACCCCAATAGTCGGACGGGTCATACTATTCCAAATTTCGCTGCAGCCCTTCGTTCATTAATGTCGTTCGTGAAGCAGTCAAAAGTTATGGTTTTTGCTAGCAGTTCTAATATTGACAGTGTTGACATATCTCTCCGTTCTCCTCACATATTTGGCAAAGAACTAGAAATTCCAGTGCCTTCAGCGATCCAACGTGAAGATATATGTACAAAGATCCTGCAGAGAATGTGCCATTCCTTAAGTTCTAATGATATTAAGCTAGTTGCATCAGTAACTCATGGCTTTGTCGGAGCGGACCTGCAGGGTCTATTTATGCAAGCCTCTGTCAGTTCTTGTCAAGAGTATTTTGACTCTCACCACACTACGCTGTCCAGTCTGTCCGATGCTGAAATCAGTCGTCCTTTCTGCATTAACCATGTTCAAGAAGCTATTAAATACGTCCGTCCATCTGCCATGAAGAGCATTTTGATTGATGTTCCAAATGTGAGTAAAGTTGAAGCCTTGTTGCGGTTTTTGTATTTTGCCTCCTCGCTATTCAATGTTGAGAGAATGTACACATTTGATGACATCGTTGGGTTACTGTTCAGGTGCGATGGGATGATATTGGCGGTCAAGCGGAACTAAAATTGAAGCTTAAGCAAGCAATAGAGTGGCCATTAAAGCATCCCGCAGCATTTCAACGTCTAGGAATTACCCCACCGAAAGGAATATTAATGTACGGTCCTCCTGGATGCTCGAAAACAATGATTGCAAAAGCTTTGGCCACTGAGAGTGGGCTAAACTTTATATCTGTGAAGGTAAGCATGGCTATTAATTATATAAGGAATTCATTTTAGTAGCTACAGCTAAATAAATCCTCACTGTATTTGTTTTTAAATTCTTATTAATGTAGGTAATACGTAATGTCTGTTTTTTATTTAATGCAAAGGGTTCAGAGCTATTCAGTAAATGGGTTGGAGAATCAGAAAAAGCTGTGCAAAAAATATTCCGGAAAGCTCGACAAGTTGCACCATGTATTGTATTTTTCGACGAAATCGATTCACTTGGAGGTGAGCGTGGTACTTCGTCTGGAGGTTCAAACGTTCACGAAAGAGTTTTGGCTCAGCTGTTGATTGAAATCGATGGTGTCGAACCACTAAAAGATGTTACGATTGTAGCTGCAACAAATCGACCGGATATCATTGATCAAGTGGGTGTTTTAGCTCTTTGATACTGTCACGTGCGTGCTCTATTTGAGGGGCAAACCGTAATGATAATGTACTTAGTTAAATATTTTTACCTTGTTTGGGAGTAAGTCTACTAAATGTTGGTAGAGATCGTTCTATCGATTGGCGTACAAAATGTATAATGTCAATCAGCTCAATGTTTCCCCGTCGTAAAATGGTGTGCCATCAATCTTTCCCTAGTAAATGTTCTCATTTAAGTTTCTACTGGTTACTGCAAGTACAAATATTTCCATCACGAATTTTACCTGCTTACGATACGGGTAACTAATAAATATCGTCTGTGAAGAACCCAAATTACCCATGTACAATTTAAGCGAGAATCAAATTGAGCTATGTCATAAAAAAATGAGAAACATACGTAAAATGTTAATTATTAAGAGTTTTTCAAAAGTGCAAAATGTTTTATTTGTATATTTTTTAAAAGTGAAAAATATTCTATTTAAATGGTTTCAAGACATGTTTCAATATTTTTATAGATAGCGGATATTGTTTTTAGCTACAAATGGATATGGGTCATTTTCACATTCTTCACAGACGATATGTGCAGTGTACCTAATAAAAAAAGGTTCACACCTCTACTTCTGGTGGACTTAAGTATGTCCCTCTCCTAGCTCGGTTTGATTTTTCGATGAGTTTTACGTAAAATTCTTAAATGCATTCACTTACAGGCCTTACTTAGACCAGGGCGTTTGGATCGAATAATTTACGTACCTTTGCCTGACGTCGAGGCTCGAGAAGAAATATTAAAAATTTGGTTTCGAAAGATGCCTGTAGACAAAACCATAGATATTAAAGGGATAGTGCAACTCACGGAGAGTTACTCAGGAGCTGAGGTAAGAGTAGCACAACAATTAGCTCCTAGATTAACATATTATTCTAATCTAATTTGGTTTTCCTGCAAACACGTTCCAGCTCTTTTATTATTTTACCCACGGTGTCACATATTATATTTTAATAAAATCCTTGCTGTATTTTCAGCTCACTGCAGTGTGCCACGAAGCAGCTCTGCATGCACTGGACGAAAATATTGAGGCATCAGTTATTCAAAACTCCCACTTCACTTCTGCTCTAAAAACTGTACGTCCACGAATTAGCAAGGAACAGTTGCTTTTTTATGATAATTATCATGAAAGTTGTAAGATCAAATAATAGTCCTAAATAGTGAGTAATCATGGAAGGATGGTGTCCGTACCAAAATTAGATCCATTCTAAATTGAGTATTTTATTCAAAATAAATTTTATTCGACATGCGCGTTTGCATTTTTACTTAAAAGCTGCTTCATTACCTGAACGAATGAATTTGCATATTTCTAAAATTATTTCTTCATTATTTTTACTACTTGAAATATATAAAAGTTATAGGTTGAGGTTATTTTGATGCAAAAGTTAGTAAATACAAATCGGATTACAAAAGTAGTGAAGAATGATGCTGGATCTATCGCTCTCATCATGTTCGTCTTCATCCTAAACCTACGAATATTATTGTATTTAAATTTTCACTGCGGCTATGGGCTCTCGTTCAAGTTGAACGGTTGCCGGTTGAAACGAATAAAAAACTATTCTGTCCCTTTACTCTTTACCCTTTGAAAATATGAATTTAGCAAATGAGATGCATAATACTTGAGCAATGCTATGGGTTAAAAACGTCCACCATAAATGACATCAGAGGAGCTACAGGCAACGGTTTTTGAAGCAACATAAATTCATTTGTGCACACAACCTACACACGTTCACATACTAGAGACATATAGGAAGTCTAGGATTAAGCTACAGTCTTATGATATCGTCAGTGAAGAACCCAAATGACCCATATCCATTTTAAGCTAAATGTAAAAAGCACTTATCTACAAATGATTCAAGGAATTCACCTTGATAATACATACAAGAATGTAAATAGAACGTTTTGCAATTTTTAAAAACATGTAAATGAAATATTTTCCACTTTAAAAAAATGTAAATAAACATTTTATACTTTTCAAAAACATATAAATAGAACATTTTGCACTTTCAAAAAACATGTAAATGGAAAAATTTTACACTTTTCAAACACGTCTAAATGAAACATTTTACACTTTTCAAAAACACGTAAATGGATTAATTTGGAGTTTCGAAAAAAATGTTATTAAAACATTTTGCACTTTTTAAAAACTCGTAACTAACATTTTTCGCATCTATCTCATTTAGTGTTTTTTTCTCACATAGCTCATTTTGATTCTAGCTTAAAATGGGTATGGGTCATTTTGATTCTTCACCGACGATATGATGCTTTATTGGGAAACGTAGATGTACGCATTCTGTTGCGTATCGTCGGGGAAGGAAGTATGTAGCACTGTATATGATTACGTAGGAAAGGCGGGGAGGGGTAGAGAACGGACTACTGTTTATTTCAGTTTATGGTATAGGAATGGAATAAAAAAGAAAGATTCCTATGTAGGATGAGAAGATGAAGATGATGAAAAGGATTATAAATGAAATTGGTGAAGCAAGAGGATAAACTTATTTGTGCTAGGTTGGCGATTCACTCCACTTACGATACGATTAGTTTGTATACCAGTTCTATAACGTACTCCTCTCCTGTAGTTGAGGGCTCTCTTCGAATCAATTTTCATGACTATTTTTAGCTCTTAAGAAAGTCTGAAGAGACGCAAGCTGGAGCGTAGAGTCATTCTTCTGGGACTCGGCGGTCTCTCCTCAACCTTCTCTCTTAGTCGTCTTCTCCTCATCTCCCTACAACTTTCTACCCCTTCCTATATAATCCGCCTGACTTTTTCTTTCCGCTCCGACATATTCACCCAGCAGCTATTCTATAATTCTACCTTCTACCTTAGCTGTCTCAAGCCTCAACTCCCGTGCATCACCAGCCTCACTTATTCACTTATTACACTTTCTACTTACAACCTATATTTGGAAAGGACAAAAACTCAAAAGCACTATAAACGATAAACCTCACCAATTCTATGTACAGTCATCCAACGATGTTCTTCCCCCCAACCCTTCCTCTCTCCCTCTCCCTCTCTCTCTCTCTCTGCATTAAGTTCTCTTTGTTTTCTCCATCCCTCACCAAACCACATGTTATGCCGTACTTGTCCAGTAGACACAACTAGTTACTTCGCTTGTTATTGAGATCCGCTATAATGTTGTTCTCGTACTCGGGAAGAATTGTAATGTGACCAAAAGTAATTATTTTTATCATTATACTGCCCGGGAGCGTCGATCACTGGTATATTATGTGCTGTGTACACGATGTGATATGCAGTAGTCTCTAGACTATATAGTTATTATAGTTTGGACCCACATACATAAATAGGAATAGGAACAGGGCCGGATAATGCGGCCAGCGCAGGCAGCCCCCGCTGCTTGAATTTTCTCAAAACATGTAAATGCAACATTTTGGAGTTTTAAAAATATGTAAAAAGAATATTTTGACTTTTCAAAAACATGCAAATAAATTTTTTTGTACATTTCATAAACATGGAAATAAAACATTTTCCACTTTTCTCAAAACATGTAAACGGAACATTTTGCACTTTTCTGAATCAAGTAAAAAGAACATTTTAAACATTTCTAAAACATTTAAATACAACATTTTGCTTTACCAAAGAAAACCATCAATAAAATCACAATGGTGGTTTTTGTATGGAAAAAAATTGCTGCCTAAAAGCAACTCCTTCGTCCGACCCTGAATAGGGAGCATTCCTATTACTGTATTACCACAATATGCTGCGTATGCCATGCCATGCCACATGCTTTATGTTGGACTCAATACTGGATGAAGAAATGAGGAAGAATGGTATATAGGAAAGTCGGAGTGCTGGATTCAATGGCTTTCTCCTCTGCCCTTTCCTTTTTAGAATTCCTCCATCACCGTCCACATACATTCACAGTCCACGTCGACATCCGATACTGTTGCTGAGAAGAAGAAAAAAAACTTTCTTTTGTCTGTCAAGCGACGTCAAGTAGATATGAGCAAGTACAAGCTGTGTGAGTGAATGATTCAACAGCGAAAGGATTTCCAACTTCCAACGTTGTCATGTTATTTTCAATCGCTTTTTTGTGTTATACTCTTCAATCTTCAATAGGAATTATTTCTCCACGTAATAGTAGTAGTAGTAGTAGTAAGTAAGTAATATTTCGAAACATACGTTCTGAGCTCAACCCGATCATTTTTTTTACTTAGGTACTTAACTTTGTCACAGTACGTATACGTACTACAGCTTGTATAAAATGTAATGAAAAAAATTGAAATGAAATCTTATACTATATGACATATTATATATATGTAATTAGCTTGGACTTATTGGACATGATTTGTTTGGATCTGGACGGTGAGCATCTTTTTACACTTGACATGAAATAAGATAGGGGACATTTCGGTCACGGTTAGTGTTTTCTCTGTTTCCTTGTGCATCGACTAGAACGTATATTTTAGACAAAAGGTCGCGTAGTCTGAATTCAGGAAGGAGCAAAAAAAAATTCCTTAATGTATCTTCAGTATTTTTATCTTCTAAGCAATAAGCGTTTTTTTTCTAAACAGAAAGAAAGATGCCGAGTAAACGACAGCTACTTGTTGAATACTAAAAAGAAGAGGAAGGGAGCAGAGCTGTACTATACTGTGTACTGTAGAGAAAGTGCCGCTTGTAAATAATATAAATCATGATATGCAAGAGTAAGTTCTGCAAAGAATACGAACAAGAGTGGAGAGAAGTGTAACTGCTCCGATGTTGTTCCTTACATTCACAAGGACTAGGACGAGAAGAACCTCTGCCGCTATATGCACACTCTTCCATACCCTATTCAAACTTCTCCTCACACATATGTATCGTCTGTGAAGAACCAAAATGACCCATATCTAATTTTAGCTAGAAAAAAAATGAGAAACATGCGTAAAATGTTAATTAAGAGTTTTTGAACCATGCAAAGTGTTCCATTTACATGTTTTTGAAAGATGTAAAATGTTCTATTTACATGTTTTTGAAAAGCGCAAAATGTTCTATTTACATGTTTTTGAAAAGCGCAAAATGTTCTGTTTACATGTTTTTGAAAAGTGTAAAATTATCTGTTTACATGTTTTTGAAAAGCGTAAAATGTTCTATTTACATGTTTTTGAACAGTGCAAAATGTTCTAATTCCATCTTTTTGAAAGGTGGAAAATGTTCTATTTACATGTTTTTGAACAGTGCAAAATGTTTTAATTCCATGTTTTTGAAAAGTGGAAAATGTTCTATTTACATGTTTTTGAAAAGCGTAAAATGTTCTATTTACATGTTTTTGAAAAGCGTAAAATGTTCTATTTACATGTTTTTGAAAAACGTAAAATGTTGTATTTTCATTTTTTTGAAAAGCGCAAAATTTTCTATTTACATGTTTTTGAAAAGTGCAAAAATATTCTATTTAAATGCTGTCAAGACATGTTTCAATATTTTTGTAGATAGTTGATATTGTTTTAGCTACAAATGGATATGGGTCATTTTGGTTCTTCACAGACGATATATAAGTATAGCTTTTTGGACGGACGATCCAATGTTGAGTCAGTTCACTCTGCAGTGTGTACCAAAAGTGAAATGAGATAAGAAATTTATTATGTATACATATAGTTTTCTATGGTGACGACAGGCGACATACAAATACTGAACGAACACACAAACACAACCTTTTTCTATTCACGCGTCTTAAAGTAAATAGTACCTCTAGGTACATCTTTTTGATCTGAATCTGACGATGAGAATGAGAGGGAGAATTACACGGACTTTTGCAAGTTGGAGACTTCACATCCTTCTGTTGACATTTGCATAGGGGGGAGCGAGAGGGAAAATAGAGGAGTGTGTATAGAGTCTCTTGATGGATTTCTATCAAGATTCCAGATGAATACTCACCCTGATGAGTATATAATCTACTAGACGTCATAAATACGGAGTCAATATGCACCGTAGGGTGAGGGAATTGTATGATTTATCTCCAAGACGCACTCACATCATACAAGTCTTTAGAGTTTAGAGAGAGAGAGAATACCCCGTCAGGATTTGTTTACATGAGTTGTTATGTTGTCAACTCCCTAGGTATGTCAATACTCATCTGTAAATTCTTGGATTAGTTTCTTAATACACGGTTTATGCAAGGGAAGGGCGCAAACTTTGAGACTCTCTCTCTCTCTACACACTCGACACACATTTCCCGTAAAAGTAAAAATAAAGTTTGTGCAAGTCTCACAAGTTTTCCCATGTCTCCTCTCAGTCCTCTCCACCTCCTCCTCCTCTCCCTCCACCGTCTCCTTGTACTTTACAACAGGAATCTCAAAAATTCGCCTACTACATATATACGAAATATTATGTACGGACCCAGAGGAAAGGGACCTTGAAATTAAATTGGACAAAGTCTAACATACAGAAAGGTAAAATCCTTTTCGTTATTGCTCTGTTTAGTCGAATTCCCTGCGGAAGAATGTCAGAATTTCGAGCTCACACTCTTTCTCTCTCTCTCTCTCTCTCTCTCTCTCTTTGCTCCGCACAGAGGAGAACTGGATCTGAGGTAAGACGAGCAAAAAGGAAAAAAAGGAGTTAACATTCGAAAAAAAACTTAACAATTTGAGCTTCATTGGGATCAATGACTATAACACATATTATTATGTAGGGACAGGGACCGGGACCGGGACCGGGACTACTGTATGCTTCTGCTACTCTTGCAAAAATTACAGGTTTCCATTCCAACGTAAGCATTCTCAACTTCCAAAAACTATACCTACAACCTAATACTACAATCCAATTCAATGCGAGTCTCTAGATCTAAATGAAACATTCAAGAAAGTCGCCCGACTCTCAACTCTATTTCAGACAGTGACAGACGTACAGAGCAAAGCAAACATCTCACAGAGTCTAATAAGTCAAAGGGAAACTATAAATTACACTCGCATTCCACTATATCATACCCTATAGCCTTTGAATTACTTTTTCTATATTATGTTCCGACAAAACTGTGTATGCCTAAAAAACAGATTGTGATTTAAATAGACGTTGGTATAGCTTTCATGGATGCAGTGTAGTAATTGTTATTGTAATTCAAATCCTAATTCGTAGTCGTAGTCGTCTCCCAATAGAAAATTCACTAATTTTGTAGAATACATTTTGGGTTCCAATATTTAATTTGTGTGATTGAAAGCTGTAGGTTGGAGGGCAGAGGGAGTGGGAGGGAGGGATGTATAGAGAGGGTATATAGGGTGACAGACAAACAGCGGGCGGGATGCTATTTCTGTCAGTATTTATTTTGATATGTTTTTTTTCATCTAAGAATCTATTTCGGTAGTGGAGTATAATTAGGTATGTGACTAATGCCACACAGAGCTTTTTGTCACTATATTACGGCCTAATAGTATTATAATTACAGCCATTTTACACACGAGGAAAACATTCCTACGCATATTTCTTCATGTTGTATATGTGTGCATAGCGGGAAGCAATTTAAATTCAATCTTGTGCACGGTTTGCGTACATTAACTATATGTACGATCCTCATTAGTGTCGCTAATATTTATAGAGGTCGTTAATGATCCCAAGCCCATTTTGTAATATTCATAAATTCAACTTAAAACTCTGGATCATATTTCCATCCTTTCGAAAAAGGTCACTTATGTATAGTTATATAATGCGGGGAGTTGGTTTGATTTTGTTACTTCTAAATACGCAATAGCAGATATACGCAAAATATGCAAATTCAAAAGACAACTGGTTCGTTTTGTAAGTAATCTACATATAATGATACCATAACCATAGGGCGTTGTATATTTTCATATTACATTACTACACGTTTACTATAAGCTTCAAAATGTCGTAACTTTCACATCCTATTCAAATTTACGTAGGGCCGGAAGAAGGAATTGCTTTTAGGGAGCAATTTGTTTCCTTATAAAAACCACCATTTTGATTTTATTGATGGTTTTCTTTAGCAAAATGTTGTATTTACATGTTTTAGAAAAGTGCAAAATGTTCTTTTTACTTGATTCATAAAAGTGCAAAATGTACTATTTACATATTTTGAGAAAAGTGTTAAATGTTTTATTTCCATGTTTTTGAAATATACAAAACAATTTATTCTCATGTTTTTGAAAAGTCAAAATATTCTTTTTAAATATTTTTGAAAACTGTAAAATGTTCCATTTATTCAAGTTTTTTGAAAATTCAAGGAGCAGGGGCTGCGTGCGCTGGCCACATTATCCGGCCCTGTATTTACGTGCATAATTAGGGAATTTTAGTGTTTTCTGTTGTGGACAAATAAAAATATTAAAAAACAAATATGAATAGACTGCTGGGTGAAATGATAAAAAAAAATTAAATTTTGTAAAAATTACGTACAATGGGGATATTTAATCTCTAGCCATAAATTTAGCATGTTATAGTAATAGTGATGATAGTCATTCATCGGCATAAGTACACATTATTGCTAAAATACAAATAGGAAATTTAATACGAATCTCTGACACGGATACTGCTGGGGAGAAGGCGACGAGAAGACGTCAAGTTGTTTAGTTTGAATGGATTGAAGATGTCTGGTAAATGTTGTACAGATTCCCTACGTTCATATGTAAGATCCCCATTCAATGCAATATGGGGGAGAATGTATACCTACCTACATATTTCTCAAATCAGCACGAAACAGGAGAGTAAACGAAAAAAAATTCCAAACGGTTGTATTTTGAATGATGAAAACAAAAGAGTCGAGTTATATTTTCCTGAAAATAATATCAATATGTAAAGTATGTATGAAAATATGTGAAAATACATATATATTTAAACCCAAAAGTTATACATGTACACATATACTATATTTTTGTTTGTTTATTTTTTGATTTTTTTCTCTTGCTACTCAAGAGTTTCTAAATAGTGATGTTGATATGTCTTCATTGTTCTACGGTGTGTATATGTATACGTTTCCTTGCAGGTCATTTTAAGACAAGTTCCGTTGTGTGAGTATTTAAATTTAAGAGAATCTCATAATATAATTTAAATATATACACAAAAAATATATTTTATAGGAAGGCCATAGTTCACATAATAAAGGAAGTTCCTATAGTATAGTAACATTTACAACGTATAGGTATACAGACTATAGATAGACGGAATGGCGGTAGTAATATTAGCGTGTCGACTGATTCTTGTATTCTATTTTGAGTGCGGACTGAGTTCATTTTTAGAGTCAGGTGGTACTCACAGGGTTCCTCGACTATTTCCGTCTCTTAGCTACTTTCTCATATATTTAAGCTTCCCCAAAGCAACGGGAACGATTTCCCTTGTGCTTTGGCGTTGGCAAAGTAAAAAGAAAAAAAAAAGCTCTCTTCTTCATTGCTCAAAAGCAAAACTAGTCCTCACTTTCAAAAAACGTGAACATGATTCTGATTCTTCGAGAAAAATAGAGACACATAGAGAAATCATTGGTTTTATATCTAACTGTCGCTGTAGTAAATGTGTGTACGTCTCTCTCTCTCCTCTCGCGTAATAAAAATACATACACCTATATCAGATTAGGTCATATATATTGAAAAACATATATACACATCTGCGGATTTTGTAAATATGAGTATGTACTCGAATCTTTCTATATAATAAATATTTTTTTTTGCTTATATTTTTTATTCGTCTGTTTTTTTCTCTCTCTCTCTCTCACTCAAAATACTTTGAGATCTGCATGTATTTATTTGACGTAATTACGCATCTCAGACTGCATAGTATTATAGTATCAGATGTGTTTTGAGTCACGAGTGGTTTGTCTTTATGTCCATAGACAAACTACGGCCCATTTCTCTCTAGCTTCCGAGCAATCCCACATACTTGAGAGATACATCCACACCGTTCCCCCCGTCTTGAGTCCTGAGTCTTCTTAATGTCACCTAACCCAGCATCAGCACTGTCTTTGCGGAACTGCAGAACTGCAGACAAGCCCAATCTACACTCAACATTTGAACATTTGCAACACAAAAAAAAAAGATTTTTTTTTAATAAGAAAACCGCAGATTTTTTGGGGAGAGAGACGGATTTAAATGATACTGACAAAGTGCGCAAGTTACGTAGTCTCTCTCTCTCTATCTACATTCCCTTTTACATAGGAATCAATGGAAACCTCATTTTTTATTTACTAATTATTACATACAAGAACCTTTTTGTTTTTAACACCACCTTCCTATATCTATCTAATTTATCTGTTTTTTTTAATTATTTATCTCGGCTATAGATAAACATTATTTAATACTCTATATATACTTTTGATTTGTGGAGGGACCCAAAGTAAAAGCTTTTCCTATAACATTTTTCTTTTAAATAATTTATTGTTCTTTGATGGTCTCGTGTGGTTGTAGTTGTAATTTCCAATCGCGGAGTGTCGACATTTTTTTTATTGAGGCCAATTTTTCATTGTACTACTACATATTATAAACTATGACTATCACTACAGATATATGCGGGGTTATTTCTGCTAAATACAAATAATTGATATGCATATTAATTCGTACATGCCTATATGCCTATATCCAAAAACAACACTACCTACATGTACAACACTAATAAAAATGAGTTTCTTGTTTCTTTCTGCTACTTTTGTAAAGTAATGTTTGGGGTCTTGAGGTCTTGAGGGTGAAATGTAGGCCATATTTTTAGTGTTCCATTAATTGAAATAGGAATCGAAATTAGTATCGTTTGGTAATTATCTATAAAGAGCGTCTGATTACATATTTAACGCATTATTTATTGTAGCCATGTATGTCAGGTTGAGAGATGGAGTGTCCGTAGAGTAATCTCAACAACATTCACAACGGCTATGTGTGTGTAGTACTGTAGTACAACAGCACATGGCTTTCATACTCCATGCACACCCATAATTTACAGCCTTATATATCTATATGCAGAGTTTACTCAACACTCCACGCTCTCTGTTTCAGAAACTCCACAATCTACTCCCGAAGTATAGTAGTAAATGAAGGAATTAGTTTCTGCTTTATCTTTATGCTCTCCGAGATTTGTACTGATCTGATTCGGTTTCGACTTCGACGACTTGGGCTCCATGACTTCGGAGTCTGAGACTCTCCTACCATGATGACTATAAGGAAAATGATTGCAAGCCAAAAAGTTGGAAATGATTTTATTTTATACACACACTCACACACACACACACACACACACTGATATAAAAACGAGGGAAGGTGGAATGACGAAGATCGGTTATTTGAAAAGGTCTGAAAGGCTCTCAAGAGTTGAAGGAATGACGAGGAGGATGGGAAGTGAGAGCGCGTATAGTGACGGAGCTCCAATACCCACAAACCCATATATTCATCCTTTAAATAACCTCCCCACATTTTTCTTTAATGATTTTACTTGTCTCTTTCTCTACTCTCAACTTAACCTTCCAATCAAAAAGACATTATGTTTAAATTCTCAAACTCTTTTTTTCTTTTTTATCGCATTGTCGTCTTGTTTAATATCTCTGAATATCCTTCTCATTTCCTCGCCCGACCGTTACCGTTACCGTTATACCGTTACTATCACCATCACTGACACTGGCACCCGCACCGACACCACTACCGACACCGACACCGGCACCGGTGCCATCCCTATTACGTGCGCCCCGATAAAATTCAAATATAAAAGCAAAAAAGTAACAAAATAAATATGCCGCTTCTCTCTGCATGCATGTGTGCGTAATTGTACAGAAAATTGAAAATATACGTTACAAGAAATTTTCTTAAGGCTCAAAGAGCAGAAGCTTCACACAAAAAAATAGGAGCCACAACCATAATATTTTCATTCCCTATAATTAATTTTATGGAACTAGAATTTTTGTACAGATACCCAAATTTTTTGTCTACGTAATTTATGAATTTGAAAAAATTTAAAATAAAAATTCATACTGTAAAAATAAACATTTGAGCAGCGGGGAAAGACATGCTACAAGAAAAATAAAATGGTAAGGGCATATTATATTATATAGCAAACGCGTGGTTGTGAATGTGGACGACGAAAAAGGACAGGGCCGGACGAAGGAATTACTTTTAGGCAGTAATTTGTTTCCATACAAAAACCACCATTTTGATTTTATTGATGGTTTTCTTTGGAAAAGCGAAATGTTGTATTTACATGTTTTAGAAAAGTGAAAAATGTTCTTTTTACTTGATTCAGAAAAGTGCTCAATGTTCTATTTACGTGTTTTGAGAAAAGTGGAAAATGTTTTATTTCCATATTTTTGAAATGTAGAAAATTTTTTATTTGCATGTTTTTGAAAAGTCAAAATATTCTTTTTACATATTTTGGAAAACTTCAAAATGTTCCATTTACATGTTTTGAGAAAATTCAAGCAACGGCCCATTATCTGCCTGCGCTGGTCGCATTATCCGGCCCTGAAAAAGGACGAGGACGAGGACGAGGAGGAGGAGGACGACGACAACGACGACGACGTGAACCGTGTATAAACGGAGAGATGGGGAAAAGGTTTGGATTTAAATTTGGAGCATTCTTGCCATTACCATTAGAGTCGTACGTGAGCTTTGACGTGGCGGCTATGCAGTCCACGTTTCCCTTTCCTTCCGTCCTCTCCTCGTCTCCTTTCTCCTTCCTTCCTCCCACATTTCCATTAATGAAGTGAGAACACAAATGAGGTTAATAATTCCTCTGATTGAATTTACGACCCAAGGAAATTACAAGAAATTATTATAAGGAGAAAAGGAAATCATACAAAAGGGTTTAAGGAGTTGCTGTATGATTCCATTTCCGCTCCCGTCGCACTACTACTGTTACTAGTTAGTAGCTTCTGTTACAGTTTCTGGTACAGTTTCTGTTACATAGACTCTTGTTGAGGTGTCTCAACCCTCTCCTAAAAATCTAGAATCTAGAATCTAGAAAGTGAGAGGACAGACGAGAAACACATATACCTACCTTCACCTACGTAGCATAGGTATATGGGTACTGCCTACATTGAAACATTGCATTGGGTCACTTGTCCCTCGGTTGCACCTCCCCCATGTATGTAGATACATACACATATTATGTTTAGGAACAAATTAACACGGCTCAAGCACACGAATTACCTCTACAATTTTTTTTGAGACTTGTAGTTTGCGTGCTTCATTTTAGTTTCCTCTGCACGCTTCCTCGTCCTCCAATACTATATAGACTGAGGGGAAAATGAGGCGATTTGAGGACTACTAGTAGGAACTTTTGAACTAGGATAATAGTATCATGTGCATGTATTCTTTTCTCTCCCTGTCACTGTCAAACTGTCAACATCTACACGGTGAATTTTGCAATTTAATATGACTAGAGATACCTATAGGGACCCACCCACCGACCCACCTTCCTCCTTACATTCTATTTGTCTATTTCATTTGAAGTTCCTTTTCCCATCCTTTTCCCAATGATTAATGTTCCTATATACATTTCTATAAGTCTCACAATTGGGAAAATCTGCGGGGAAGAAATAGATGAGAGGCATCTTGATTGATTTTTATATATTTTGAGCTTGATTGCATTTTTCCTATCGGCGTCCTCAGCCACATCCGCATCCGCATCCGAATCCGAATTCGCACCCGCTGTGTTTCTCTTTTTGTTGTTGCAGGTAAATGATAACGTACGTACATGGCAAAGGCCCTGTTTCATAATGGTAACGTTTTTTTCTTTTCTTATTGAGAGTTATTTGAATAATGAAAAATAATGATGCGATCTTCCGAGTCTGACGAGGATAGTGTGGGGTCTCGTAAGTAAAAGCTAATATAATCATTGGTAGTTTAATGGCTGAGCCGTATATATTATGCCTATGCCAAATGAATACTTGCTCGTTGACTCATGAGATGAGTTAGAGAGAGAGAGAGAGAGAGAGAGAGAGAGAGAGAGACGCCGGGCCTCTGTACATGTGCGGAAAAGAAGTGCATTCCTGGAGCTAACAATAAGTAATAAGAAATAAGACTCTGTGGCAGTTAATAGTCAGGCTTACGACTGGGAATGTGAAGACAGAGATGTGCCTATCTACATGTCTACCTATGTATACCTACCTACCTACGTGGAGACTGGGAGTAGTAGTAAGTCATATATGCTCAGTCCTCGCTTCAGATTTACATGTCATTACTCCTGCACATGTATCAAGAAGAGGATCTTCACATATCTTTGAGCACATGTACTAAGGAGGGAGGCAGGGAGGGCTGATGCTGTAGTTTGAATCATGGGGAAATGTCAAGGGTGACATGAATAAAGTCATTTAAATGTGTTCCATCTAATAAAATTGGAAGCTATAGTGTTAGAATGTAGATGGTCTACAGACACGAACCCAAACACATAAAGTGAGATGAAGAGAGAGAGAGAGAGATGAGGAAGCCTAATCAGTTCAGTGCAATTTACTTTATCGCTCACTACATAATTAGTTTAGAACTTTGTTTCTCCGCACTGTCCAATCTATAGCCAGGAGGAGCTGTGTGTGTAAGAGTCGGCGTTGGAGTCGGAATTCCCTCTCTTTTAGTCAACTCATACACACAAGTAGAATGCAAAAAGGATGAACTCATTTCCTTCGGCTGTTTCCAATTTCATCTTTATTTGTTGCTCAAAATTTCGTCGCCTTTTTAGTGAAACAAATTCTCTGGATAAAATACAACTCCAATCATTTCAAAGGTCTAAATCTAAAATATAAAAAAAAAATATATTTATCCCCGTGTGGTTTTAGTTTTAGTTCTATGTACCATTCCCGTTCGGATTCATGTTCGAATTCTCATTTTTTTGGGGGGTTTTGGTTTTGGCTTGGACTTGGGCTTGGCCTCTCATTTTATAGACTACTCTCGTCCTCTCTCTCGTCCTCTCTCCGTTCTGAGACAGGATACATCAGGAGCTTGGAGTCTGTCAAGGGAATAAAAATTTGTTTTCGTTTTCCTGTAGCTCTGTATAGCCTATAGTCTATAGTCCTATACTAGTACATTCAAAGTCGTCTACTACACGTACGTACATACAACATGTATGTATGGAGGAAGGATTTTAAAATGTTTTACTGGCACTCTCACTACTACTGCAGTAGCCTCTCAGTAGAAGTGTCTAGTCTATGACAGTTACTCCCTATATCTATACATATGCATACAGTTTATAGTTACAAGTGGCTTTCTGAGTCTCCAAATCGATTTCAGCTTGCAATTCCGCAAAAAAAGAAGGAGAAAAAGAAGAAGAAAATATAGAGTCGCCAAAAAAAATACTTGAAAGGTTTGAATTTGAATTTGAGATTGGGTATGGGATCTGGATTGGGGTCCAGCCACACATGGATATATGTGTGTGTGTGTCCATGTCCATAGCCAAAATCAAATCCAAATCCAAGAAGCCAATGCCAAAGGATGAGTAAAAGAAATTACGGGCTCCATTTGAGGTTCTTTTTTCGCTTTTTGGTTGAATTTTTTGGATTCGAATTTTGGGGTTTGAGAACAAGAGAAGAGAAGACAGGGTTAGGTATATTATGTGGTGTGGATTTGGATAAAGCGCGGGACGCATGGTTTCTATTAAGTGTTTGCATATACATAGACGTTTTTGATGTGAGTACAGGTAAATTCCGGTTTCGATTCCGACTCCGACTCCGACTGCTGCTGCTGCAGCAGACTGCAAATTTTGCTTGGACGTCAAGTTTTACACCCATAAAACGAAATTTAATGAAGTATATAGGCCAGAATTGTTGTTGTTGTTGGTTCCTATTCCTCTGTTGTTAGCTGCATGTGCGGCTGGTTTATTTTTTACTTTTATTTGCAAATAGTGCTCGCTACGTAAGTTACATGTATGAATGCTGTTGTGAGACTGTGTGATGTAGTGTTGTGAGGAGGTTGGTGCTGGTGTTGGTGGGATGGCAGTATATGTGAGGGCGAAAATAAGGAAGACATGCGAAATGTATTTGTATGCGAGCCGAGAGTACACCTCATTCAGAGACTATTTTTTCTAGGCTAATTGAGTAGCTTCAGTTTCGTTTATGCTCTGTACTCCACTCCAGAGATAATTTATTCCTCATGCTATCCCATAATGAAATCCAGTCTGAATACCCGATCCCGTCCTAACTCTCCCTCTCTCTCTCGCAAATATAAATGTGTAGGCTCCCACTGGAGTTTGTTCGGTTGCAATTTCTACTTGAAAACATATTGTTTGTATGTCTCTCTCTCCGTGCTTCGTTGAAGGGGAATATGTATGGATTTACAAGATATTCCATTCCAAGTAGAAATCCAAACCTAAATCCGGCTCCAGCTCCAGCTCCAGCTTACACTACTTTCTTCAATTCTCAGAGCTTGTCTTGGACTTAGAGGAGTCGTTGGGACTCCTATTGTATGCCTAGGTTCATGTACTCATGCATAATATATTAAAATCTTACGGGTTTACTCGCTCCCCGGTCCCTCATGCTGTAGACCCAGTGATATAGTGGTAGTACATGTAACAAGGCTACTACTACTACAACTACAGCAACCAACCCGACGCTTCCCAAGACCAGGACCAGGACCAGGACCAGGACCGGGACCGGGAACGAGAACGAGAACGGGAACGAGAACGGGAGCGGGACCGGGACCACGACCCACATGCTTGCCTCACTCACAATCACGATAGTCACGATCTGTCTGAACAGAAATAAAATCCCTAACATGAAAAGTCAACACTTGGCCTTCATGAAAACAGTGTCGAGTCTATAGAGTCGAGACTAGAGTCTAAGAGAGTGACAGTTTCGTCAATATGCGAGGAGGAAAGACGCACGCTGCCCATCCACATAGACATATATACAGTATGTGGGTAGGTACACCGAGAAACACACACACACACACACACACACACGCTCATATCAAATTTTATGGGCAATGAACACATTATTATTCCTTTTGAACCCGAATGAAATCACATGATCATTTCAAAATCTACTATGGTCACATCTGCACTGCATCGAGTCGCAACACTCAAGCCCATGTAGTACCTACTCCGTACTCCGTACTACATACAATTTGTAGTATCCGAAGTCATAACCTATAATCCTCGCTATACTACCACCTATATATCCAGCGCAGACAGGGAAATATATATGTAAGGTACCTACGTTTGAAATTTGGATTTGGAGCGCATCAATGATCAAGATGAAACTGCATGAAGTGGTGCATGATTTTTAAATCATGGGTAGTTTTCATTTTGATTATCTTTTTTATACGGCTATATTTTCTCCACACCAAAATTGTAGTCGGCATATATATAAATGTATGGGGATGGTGTGTAGTCAAATGGGGATTTGAATTCCAATTTTGAATTAATAATAAATGAAATGTGCTCTACATTTCAAGAGGCTATATACTAAACAACAAGGGGATGGAACGCAGTGTGTACATGTATAATTATTTATCTTGTGCATTTCTCCTCAAAAAAAAAATAGGAACTGCAGAATTAGTTTTTGAGCACGCGGAAAGAGGTAAAATATTAAAATATGGATTTTAATTCACGTTTCCTCTTCTGCTCAAATTGTCAGCTTTGATTTCGAAATGAGACCTTGTAGCACATATTTATTTGTAATGTATCTAATACCTTTACTCTGTACACTGCCCGATATTTGCACTCCTAATATATAGTATTCTCAAATTTAATTTAATTCCGTTCGTTTAATTCGGGTGTGTGTAGTACTGATAGATTTCAATTTTTGGTTTGAGTTCAGGTCCGCGTGCGGTTTTGTGTGTACACGATACATAAGCGGACAATGATGTTATTATTCCCTCTAATCTTATAGCCTATGATGATTTCACTTCCTTTTGGATTGGATTATGGATTAAGTCCTTCCAACCAAATTTATTGGCGGTTCCTCCTCGACCACGTAGTTGCGGAGTATGGAGCATGGTCATGATCCTTAATAGTGTAAATCAGTTCAGATACAACCATAATTACCCATTTCCTTACCCCCTCCTACATAATGTACTTACCATGCACAAGTCTCGTTTACCCTTTCCAGGATTTAATTTTCCATGTTAGAATTTAGAAGTACTAAAAAGGGAATGAGATTCAGGGCCGGATAATGTGGCCAGCGCAGGCAGTCTCCGCTGCTTGAATTTTCAAAAAATATGTAAATGGAACATTTTGCAGTTTTCAAAAATATATGTAAAAAGAATATTTTGACTTTTTAAAAACAAGCAGATAACATTTCTCGTTCATTTCAAAAACATGGAAATAAAACATTTTCCACTTTTCTCAAAACATGTAAATAGAACATTGAGCACTTTTCTGAATCAAGTAAATCGAACATTTTGTACTTTTCTAAAACATGTAAATACAACATTTTGCTTCATCAAAGAAAACCATCAATAAAATCAAAATGTTGGTTTTTGTATGGAAACAAATTACTGCCTAAAAGCAATTCCTTCGTCCGGCCCTGATGAAATTTCACTCGTATAAAAATGCTCGCGGTACCTTTATATCCTGTATATACTTATGGTTTTGTGTAATTAAAAGATTGCTGCATTAGATTACTGCTGCATATAGTACATATAACAAATATATTAGATTCATCTACTATAAGAGCCCTTTGAACCCTCGTCGTCGTCCTCAGTCAGTCCTCATAGAGTGCATAAAAGTGTCACTGTCAAGTTTATTTTTTAAATCAAGTTGTATGCACACATACATATTGTGTACGTACCTATTTGTATACCCAAACACGTAGCCATAAGTATATGGGAGTTTCTCCAGTCAAAAGATTGGAGAGAAGGGTGACACAGAAAAATATGCAATGTATGTTAATCTATGTGGTAGTAAGTACTAAAGCTCAACAGGCTTACAAGGAAAGAAAAAAGAATGGGACTTTCTTGTTTGAAGCTTTTAAAAACTTTGGAATAATAAGAAAACTTTTCACATTTGTCTTTTGTTCTTGCTCTCTATCTCTCTCTCTCTCTCAAAAAAAGAAAAAAAATTTATAATTCTTACGAAGGAAGAAAACTAGAGTAAAAATGAAAACAAGAGGGAATGTACCTTATTTTGTTCCAAGATTTTTCATTTATCTTGAAAAACCATTGAATTTTCTACATGATTGGACAAGCATACATTTTTGTGATCTTATCTCCCTTACAATAAGACAGAGCAGCCTGGAACCAAAGAAGGTTAAAAAAAAAGAAAGTTTGTTCTTTTTTTTTAAACAAAAAATTAAGAATATGCAGTGTAAAAGCTGGACTTAGAATCTGACTCGGATTCTGGCTCTTGTCACTGTCCCTCGAAAACTTTGATTACAACATTTTACATTCCTACATTTTATCTGATTGCATAGCTTAATTAAGTATATGGGCTTACTTAAAGTATATAGCTTGTAGTGTATGTATTATGGCGCGCGGTTTATTTAGCGTACGAGCAATTGTAATAATTATTATATCTCACAACATAAGCCCATGTAAATCCGCCCCCAGATACTTCATTCATATGTCCATGTGGAAGCTTTGCTGACTTGGGCTTCAAGTTTTCTAGTTTGCATGTCTCTGTCCGTAACCAAATCTCTCTTATTTCAAATTAAAACATATGGAAACTGGGGTAGGGATAGGGATGGAGAGGTGTAAGTATTGAATAAAAGCGTCACATGTCCACGTCCACGATAAGCCTTCCCAAAAGATACTTGTCACATTGTAGATTTCCAGGTGGTGGTTTTGGTGTGTGGCAGATCCAAATTCAAAGTACTCACACCAGTAGACTGTAGACTGACAGGAGGGCTACACTACATCATATACATATTATACAGAATACAGAGCACATGACATTATATTATGTACAGATGCTATATATAATCTATGTATACTAAATAGGGAACGGTGAGCGGTACACTTTTTGCGTGGTGAAATGATTGACAAATGATTAAAATAATATTAGGGACAGCCATAACGTTCACGTTCCACACAGTTCACTAACAATATAAGAGAACAATTTGCCTAAAGTGGATTTAGCGTATGGAGTCATACGGCTATGGCGCTGGCATTGCATCCATCCGTGAGAATACCCGGGAAAGACTGTACGAAAGCTTCAGGCTTGACTTACCCCAAGGAGACATTGTCTGGTGGAACTTACATACAGATGGACAGGGACGACTCTCCTACATGGCACATCACTCCTATGGAGTTTTAATGCAATTAAATTAGCGAATTATACCATGTGGATAGTTGGCGTTGTTGGTGTTAGGTCACGAGCTCGAACGCGACACACTCGCACGTGAATCCTTAAGAGCTGTCTCCCTATTAAATGCATTAAATGATATTCATGGCATCACGACTCAAGAAGCAATGTTGTGTGTGAATTGACACTACATTGTAGTTTCCAAAATCATCATATACAAAGTAAAGCATCTATCTAGACTTGATCAACTCATCGTCAGAGCCGGGCAATGCAACCAGCGCAGGCAGCCCCCGCTGCCTGAATTTAAAAAAAACATGTAAATGGAACATTTTCCAGTTTTCAAAAATATTTAAAAACAATATTTTGACTTTTCAAAAACATGCAAATAAAACATTTAACTCCTTTCTCAGAACATGTGAATAGAACAATTTGACCTTTTCAAAAACATGCAAATAGAACATTTTTTACTTTTCAAAAACATGGAAATAAAACATTTTTTACTTTTCAAAAACATGGAAATAAAACATTTTCCACTTTTCTTAAAACATGTACCTAAATTGAACATTTTGCACTTTTCTTAAAACATGTACCTAAATTGAACATTTTGCACTTTTCTGAATCAATTAAAAAGAACATTTTTAACTTTTCTAAAACGTGTAAATACAACGTTTTACTTTTCCAAAGAAAACCTTCAATAATAGTGTTTTTTGTTTTTAATAAAGTGTTTTTTGTATGGAAACAAATTGCTGCCTAAATTAAATTAATTTCTCCGGCCCTGGATCAACTACTTGCACTCCTGCACAACTACAATTGTAAAAAAATGTTTGTAAATTCAGTTAATACTATTTTTGCATTGACTGGTAATTAAGACTATGTCTGTAGCTTTTAAGTTACTTCAGAGCAACGTTTATAGTTACAGCGCTTGGGATAATACTCTCATATTTAGTCAATTTATAAAATGACCAGTTTTTATTTATGTTATATACAAGATTGCTTCTTATTTTCCTTTCATACGTTATATGATACCGCGAGATATTTTAATGGAAAGATAATATTAACTTTACATTGTTACACACATAACATGCCTGAATATTTGACTTTTTAGTCCTTTCTCAAGCTCGTGGACTGGCACTATGGCTATCAATTTATTGGAGCTTGAGAGGAGAACATATAGCCTTCGAGCGCGTGACAGGGATACGCGTGTGTAGAAAATGATTAACAATTTATCTGTACATTTCTATCTCGTTCCTTGTCTACGTTGATGTACAGAAAAAAAACTTCCAGTATCATTTTAAATGGTACTTAAAGAGAAAGCAAATGATCGCGTGCCAAGAGTGTAAACATTATTTTGAAGTTGAAACCAGAATTCAAATGGTACAGCAGCGGGTTGATTTTTCCAGCCGATTTCCTGTGTACTGCATCGTTTGGATTCGGATTTGAATTTGGAAACTGCTATATGACTATATGTATATTCTATATGGTTACTAGTACACTCCACAAAACAAAGAACGTGTATGCCTACTTAAATAGTAGGCATAGTTCCTATACATTAACTTTTAAAATTCCATCTCTGTGCTTCCCTTGCTCTATATGTACTCCTCATACCTTATACCTTGTTAGCAATAATTAGTTCTGTCTATACCAATGCCAATGCCAATACCAATACCATGAATTTTACATCTGCTAAAAGACCCAGCAGAATCACAACACAAACGACGAGGAACTATATAAACTATGGTAGGTACAAATAAGCTCTTTTCTTTGACTATGTGCCTCCTCGGTTTCGGTTTCGGTTTCGGCTTCGGTTTCGGCTCGGTGATCAATGTCGTACACCTATGTATAGTGTCATCCTCTGGTTTTGTAGAGTAAGTTACATATAGGATCGATTTCACTCCACACCCACCACCTCTTCACTCTCTGACAAATCCGGCTCGTTATCATGATGAGACATCTAGCCATCTAGGGAATCAATTACAATAACGGAAATGCTTTCCAGCCTCTATTTTAAATTAGAAAAAGAACAACCAGTCCGGGAATTAGAGCAATCGGAGCATTAATTGTTTAGTTGTTATCGTTTTGTAGGTTTTGAGTGGAATCTAAATCGTTATAGGTGTCGTTTCAGTCAACTAATCCGTGTGGAGGGGGAGAGGAAAAAACGACATTAGTTGAATACACAAGTTCCCGAATACGAATACGCATCAAAGGTACCTACCACCTATAATGCACTTCCGCATGAAAACGAATAACCGCTGACTGATTGTAAGAGAGAACTCATTCCGTATTGCTACATATTTGTAGGATAGTAATGAAATTCCGTTACCTACTCCAGAACCAGAACCAGAACCAGAACCAGAACCAGAACCAGAACCAGAACCAGGACAAGAAGCAGTTGGAGATGACTAGTCGCTTAGGAATTTCATAGAAAGAGAGAGAGAGAAATGGCTCTATAAGGACGAAGGAGGTAACACACACACAAAACCAAGTAGAAGAAAGAAAGGAAATCCCGGTCTCCATCTGCGGTTGACGTTGACTCCTTGATTTGTTCCAAAGAAAAAATTTCCTTCCTTTTTTTTATACAGGAATTTTTGACATGTATCGTTATAAATTCTGATTGGGGGTATGCACACTTGAGCTTGGGGTCGTAAATCCCGGTGCACCTTAACGTCCACCCAAACTGGACGTCCTCTGTGTAAATAAGAGGATTGGATGGTTCATTCCTAATTCGCTATGAAGATGTGTTTGATGGGTTGCTTGGTTGTGTTGTAGTCGATATCTGGGTAGGTGAGGTGGTTGGATAATGGAGACAACCGGGTATGATTCGGTTGGGATAAGATGTGAGGAGCTTGAGATGAAGTTTGAGAGGGTTGAGACCGGACTCAATAGACTTGAGACCGGGCTGAGGAGGCTGGAGATCAGGTCCAATAGACTTGAGACCGGGATGAGAAGGCTGGAGACCAGGTCCAATAGACTTGAGACCGGGATGAGAAGGCTGGAGACCAGGTCCAATAGACTTGAGACCGGGATAAGAAGGCTGGAGACCAGGTCCAATAGACTTGAGACCGAGATGAGAAGGCTGGAGACCAGAGAGCTGGGACCAGAGCTTGAGATGGCACCAGAGAGCTGGGACCAGAGCTTGAGATGGGACCAGAGACCGAGCTGGGACCAGAGAGCTGGGACCAGAGCTTGAGCTGGCACCAGAGAGCTGGGACCAGAGCTTGAGATGGGACCAGAGAGCTGGGACCAGAGAGCTGGGACCAGAGCTTGAGATGGCACCAGAGAGCTGGGACCAGAGCTTGAGATGGGACCCGAGAGCTTGGACCAGAGCTCGAGATGAGATCCTCGAGCTGGGACCAGAGCTTGAGATGGGACCCGATGAGTCTTGCTCCTTGGATCTGGTGTTGCTCTGGTATGGTGAAGCTTGATACTGACCGACCGACCGACCGACCGACAGACCGACCGACTGAGCGGAGCTGATGAGCAGGTCTAGTTAACTGAACAGACCGGAGGACGACCTGGAGAGCGAGTTTTGAGATGGACTGTGACCGAAACTGAGATGACCAAGAGTGCAGTGTCTGACTACATGCGATGCATGAAAACAGCACTGCAGCCTTCACTGTGGTATATGAGAGATGGGCCAAAGAGCTGAAGCTTGATGCACTTAGTGACTATGTGGTGAGATGGGCAATGTGAGACACTGAAGATGTAGCAGTGGTCGAATGTGCAATAAAATGGTGGGTGTGATCTCCTAAGTGCGTGAATTTGGTAGTAATTACCAATTTACGTTTAATTACTATTAACACACTTAATTACACATTACACTAAATAACAAGTCGTGAAACACACTTAATTACGCACTATTACACTAAATAAGAAGGTTTGAAACTTCAGTTTTGATACACCGAATAGTGAAGAAAGTCAGAAATATCTGACTGTGAACTTAATTTAGAGAAAAAGAAAGATGGCTGATCAGAGCTCAGAGCGGACAGGTCTTTTTGCTTCTCTGGTTTTTGGTCGACTGAGAGCAGTGCCAAAAGGGACTGAATGCTACTGCTCTCTTTCCTTTGTTTTGAGCTGATGCTGAGGCATGCTGAGGCATGCTGAGGCATGCTGAGGCAGGCTGAGGCATCGGCTCCTTCTACTACTTGAAGCTCTCAAACCTATACAAAAGTGGGGGTTTGAGAGCAACTTAAGAGTCGTTCAGTACTCTGGGTTTGAGAGCAACCCAAACCCGAGTGCTCTGACGTCATGGAAAATTTCTGCCTATGCAGTACATGAGTTTTACGATTGGACATTCCGCCCACCATGAGCTCTGAGGGCTTATAAGCACAAGGGCTCATAATAGACCTAAAGAAGGAATTTTAAATGTTGAAAGTGTTTACTTAACCTATGGTATTACCTAAAGAATGATTAAAAAAGATGATCAAAAGGCACATTAAAGGCTAACAGATTTATATTAGATTAATATATGAATATAATTTGGATTATATTAACTAACCTAGCATACATGTAGAGATACTGGTAAAATTACTTTAATTTTAATTGGAAAAAGTATTATTAATTGAATTGATTGCTTATTGGCTACGTATATTGAAAACTAACCTAACTTTGCACAATACACCGAGGTAGCATGATAATACATGGTAAACACAGTACATAATGATTTGTTTGGACTTATGTCTAGATCGGTGAAATTGCTGGTAGGTGGTGATTGCCTTCTCAGATGACTGCAGTAGGTGATGGTCTGCTGAAGGATGGCCTGCGACGACTGTAGCTCTTCTCCAATGAAGTCGAAAGAGATTGCCGTTCTTTAGAAGCCTAAGGTTGGTGACTGTAAGCTTCTCGTGAGGTATCATCCACTTTGGGCGCTGCTGATACTCGATAAGATTGTCAGAGTACCAGCGGTGCCAAAGGTTCAGATGCAGGTTTGTGATCCATGACCGAGGAGACCGAGAGGGATGAAGAGGCTTTGCTGCTATTAGAATGAGGTGTGAGGTGGCTGAGACCCTGTGTGAGGTCTGGGACCAGGTGAGTTGACAGCCGACTTGGGGCCTGGGACCAGGACTCGGAGCTAGGACCAGGTTGGAGAGCCGAGATGGGCCTGGGACCAGGTGAGCTGAGATCAGAGACCGAGGGTGAGCTGATCTGGACGGAATACGTGAGCTTGAGACCGACCGACCGAGTATGAGCTTGAGACCGACCGACCGAGTAGACCGAGAAGGATGAAGAGGTTGAGGTACAGCCGGCATGCTTGTGAGGTGATGATGATAAGTGACTGGAGTATTGAGCAGATGGTCTTGAGACAGAAGCACCGGGTGCTTTCTGGCTGGGGGGAGATCAGATTTTGGAGGTTGACCGCCCACCATGGGAAGTCCACATGCGTTGATGGATGATTTCAGCTTTAGAGCTTCTTGTTGCTTTACTACACCAGACAGTACACCATTATACACCTTGAGCTGATTTTGATGTGTGTCGTTGGAGCATGTTGAGCCAGTTGAGACGGTTGAGTCAGATGATGCAAGGACCGTTGAGCCGGTAGGACCAGTAGACCCAGATATGACGAGGACCTCTGAGCCGGTAGATGCTGTTGAGATGGAGACCTTAGAGCCGATGAGCATGCTTGGAGCTGGAACCATCAAGCTGGTAGATGCGGTAGAGATGGAGACCAAGGACCCGGTATGGCATGTAGAGCCGGCTAAGGTGAAGACCGTGGAGCTGGTAGCTGCAGTTGAGACGGTCGACTTGGTAGGAGCGGAGCTGGTTGAGACAATAGACCCGATCAACGCAGCGGAAGTTGAGCCAGTAGACCTGGTCGATGTAGTTAGAGCGGTGCCTGTCGAGACGGTAGACCCGGTCGACATGGTTGATGCGGAGATGGTCGACACGGTAGACCCGGTCAACGCAGTTGAAGCGGAGCTGGTCGACACAGTAGACCCGGCCGAGGTTGGGAGGATTGAGAAGGTAGGCTTGGTAGAGGAAAAGATTGTTGGGCCGGTAGAGCCGCAGACAAAAGGACGTTGCTTGGTGTGAGAACTGACTAGTGGCACTTCCTCTGTGTTGCCAGAGCTGGTGAGAGCAGCATTTGTTGTAACCAGGAACGAGGAAGTGGATGATCCAATGATAGGCAGTTTACCCATAAGAAGGTACCCTAGTTTGGACTCTAGGGCTATGGGAGTTCCAGGAGGACCTCTTCTGATGTCAGCTTCAATGATGTCTTGATAGACATCCGCTCCAAGAAGAAGATCGATTTGCGAGGAGACATTGTAGGATGGGTCTGCTAACTCTAAGCCATGAAGATGTGACCAAGAGCTATGCTGGAAGGAGTGAGAAGGAAGTCGGCCGGTAATCGTCTTGAGGTGGTAAGCGTCCATGCGGATTGATTCTCTCCTTGTACGAGAATTGATGTAGAAGGAGGACCGGTAGGAGCAGGACCCAGCAGCAGTAGAACCAAGACCGTTGACATTGATACTTGTCTTCTTTCGCTTGAGCCATAGCTTTCTACTACACGCGGCTGTGATGAAGGAGTTTTGAGACCCGGGGTCGATGAGTGCTCTCACTTCTCTTCCTACACCATTGCTATCATTGATGACAACAACAGCGGTTGCAAGGAGCACCTGAGCGGGTATATGAGACCCGGTGGTTCCATGCACTGAGGTACTTGATGGAGGATCATTCTTCTTAGGAGGTGGGAGCGGAGGTGGATCCGCTTCAGTCTTGCCTGATGGAGCCTTTTCACTGTTGTGAAGGAGAGTGTGATGGTGTTTCCTGCAGATGAAGCATGAATGCGGGCTGTCACACTTGGAGGTAACATGGGCAGAGGAGAAACAGTTGAGGCAGCGGTTGTTCGTGTTAAGGATAGCTAACCGGTCAGCAGGAGCAAGAGAGTGAAACCTTTCGCAGTTTATCAAACCGTGCTTCTCTGTAGTGTTGCAAGCTATGCACGGAGAGCCATCAGGTTTTGTGGCAAGGTAAACTTGCTTGGTGTTCCCTTGCTTTGCTTGGGGGTTCAGGTCTCTCTGCTTCTGGGTGCTGTTCTGTCCATGGTAGTGACTCTGCTGATGTGGTCTAGCAGAAGCACCGGACAAGAACATGAGAGCCTTCGATCGAGAGGTGATGAAGGCGGTTAGTTCCGTGAACGTGGGAAACTTGTTACCTTTTCTTTGCAGCTCCCACTGTACTTGAGACTCAGGGTCCATCCTGTTTTCTACTAGGTGAACCAGGATGGTGCTCCACTGGTCGGTAGGTTGGCCGAGCACTTTGAGTGATTCGACACAAGCTGAGGTAGTATCAATGAGGTTGCGAAGGCAAGAAGGGGAGGAAGCAGAAACAGAAGGCTGGTCAAACAGCTGGTTGAGATGATTTGTGACAAGTGTCCTTTCATCGTCGTACCGATCCAAGAGAGACTTCCAGGCAATGTCATAGTTAGAGTCGCTGATAAGGATGTTTTTGGTGATGGACGCAGCATCTCCTTTAAGGCTGTTATTGAGATGGTGCAACTTGACAGAACCGGAAAGAGTCTTGGAGTCGTGAACTGCTTTTCTGAATACGTCTTTGAAGTGAAGCCAGTTAAACATGTTGCCATTGAAGGTAGGGAGATCAATTGGAGGAAGCTTGATAGCACACTCCACAGGAAGAGGGGTAGTATTGGTTGCCTGTGCATCCTGCACTGGTTGCATAGATGCTAAGGCTTCAACAGAGGTCTTGATGTCATGGTGTGTGAGACGCAAGGAGTAGTATGCCTTTTCATTAGTCTCATAGGTAGTGTTGTTGGATTCTCCTGCTGTTCTGATTTCCTCTTGCAGGTCGTTTAGAGAATCTAACCAGGCATCAAGATCCACTAAGATTCTGTCTCCTGTCCGTCGGTTGGCTTCATTTTCTATAGCTTGTTTAGCAACAAGCCCAAGAACAGTCAAAGACGAGGCACACCTTTTCCTTTTATTGAGGAGGGCATCCATGTTGTAGCAGCTTGAGGCACTAGAGATGTGGTTGGGACCGCAACGACCAGCTTTGAGGTATCTGGTACGAAGTAAAGACCGCTGATAACCGGACTTTGGGTACTAGGAACGGGTAGAAACTTGGATATCGACGAACACAAGCTTGAATTTTGACGTCTTCAAAGGACAGGAATATCCGGTTCGAAGGACCAATGATTGGGGGTATGCACACTTGAGCTTGGGGTCGTAAATCCCGGTGCACCTTAACGTCCACCCAAACTGGACGTCCTCTGTGTAAATAAGAGGATTGGATGGTTCATTCCTAATTCGCTATGAAGATGTGTTTGATGGGTTGCTTGGTTGTGTTGTAGTCGATATCTGGGTAGGTGAGGTGGTTGGATAATGGAGACAACCGGGTATGATTCGGTTGGGATAAGATGTGAGGAGCTTGAGATGAAGTTTGAGAGGGTTGAGACCGGACTCAATAGACTTGAGACCGGGCTGAGGAGGCTGGAGATCAGGTCCAATAGACTTGAGACCGGGATGAGAAGGCTGGAGACCAGGTCCAATAGACTTGAGACCGGGATGAGAAGGCTGGAGACCAGGTCCAATAGACTTGAGACCGGGATAAGAAGGCTGGAGACCAGGTCCAATAGACTTGAGACCGAGATGAGAAGGCTGGAGACCAGAGAGCTGGGACCAGAGCTTGAGATGGCACCAGAGAGCTGGGACCAGAGCTTGAGATGGGACCAGAGACCGAGCTGGGACCAGAGAGCTGGGACCAGAGCTTGAGCTGGCACCAGAGAGCTGGGACCAGAGCTTGAGATGGGACCAGAGAGCTGGGACCAGAGAGCTGGGACCAGAGCTTGAGATGGCACCAGAGAGCTGGGACCAGAGCTTGAGATGGGACCAGAGAGCTGGGACCAAAGCTTGAGATGGGACCAGAGAGCTGGGACCAGAGCTTGAGATGGGACCCGAGTGCTTGGACCAGAGCTCGAGATGAGATCCTCGAGCTGGGACCAGAGCTTGAGATGGGACCCGAGAGCTTGGACCAGAGCTCGAGATGAGATCCTCGAGCTGGGACCAGAGCTTGAGATGGGACCCGAGAGCTTGGACCAGAGCTCGAGATGAGATCCTCGAGCTGGGACCAGAGCTTGAGATGGGACCCGATGAGTCTTGCTCCTTGGATCTGGTGTTGCTCTGGTATGGTGAAGCTTGATACTGACCGACCGACCGACCGACCGACAGACCGACCGACTGAGCGGAGCTGATGAGCAGGTCTAGTTAACTGAACAGACCGGAGGACGACCTGGAGAGCGAGTTTTGAGATGGACTGTGACCGAAACTGAGATGACCAAGAGTGCAGTGTCTGACTACATGCGATGCATGAAAACAGCACTGCAGCCTTCACTGTGGTATATGAGAGATGGGCCAAAGAGCTGAAGCTTGATGCACTTAGTGACTATGTGGTGAGATGGGCAATGTGAGACACTGAAGATGTAGCAGTGGTCGAATGTGCAATAAAATGGTGGGTGTGATCTCCTAAGTGCGTGAATTTGGTAGTAATTACCAATTTACGTTTAATTACTATTAACACACTTAATTACACATTACACTAAATAACAAGTCGTGAAACACACTTAATTACGCACTATTACACTAAATAAGAAGGTTTGAAACTTCAGTTTTGATACACCGAATAGTGAAGAAAGTCAGAAATATCTGACTGTGAACTTAATTTAGAGAAAAAGAAAGATGGCTGATCAGAGCTCAGAGCGGACAGGTCTTTTTGCTTCTCTGGTTTTTGGTCGACTGAGAGCAGTGCCAAAAGGGACTGAATGCTACTGCTCTCTTTCCTTTGTTTTGAGCTGATGCTGAGGCATGCTGAGGCATGCTGAGGCATGCTGAGGCAGGCTGAGGCATCGGCTCCTTCTACTACTTGAAGCTCTCAAACCTATACAAAAGTGGGGGTTTGAGAGCAACTTAAGAGTCGTTCAGTACTCTGGGTTTGAGAGCAACCCAAACCCGAGTGCTCTGACGTCATGGAAAATTTCTGCCTATGCAGTACATGAGTTTTACGATTGGACAAATTCAATATTTCAAACTTTCAAAGGGCACCCGTCTCCTTTAGAATTATTAATATTAGCATTTACAACAGGTGATGTGGGTTAAAAGAGGGAGATGTACTCGTAATCGTGAGGTACATTGGAGACAGAGTAGGTACTTGTATATTAGGTACTCCTTTCTGTGGGTAGAAGGGAAAGTTGGAAAGAGTCTCTCTCTCTCTCAAGACTGGCAAAGATTAATAAATTGAATTCTGAATTGTATTGGACATGACACGTTTTGTAAGACTCCTGAATTGTATTATTAATGATGTACCAAAGTACCGGTACCAGTACCAAAGCATCAGCAAAAAAAAAGAAATATAATGTATGTAGTACGACAAACCCATGAAAGCATGAAAACAGGGAAATCGTCATAATGTAATGCAACATTACATGAACATGAACATATTCGTTATGACATTCTTTGTGAGTGTATCACTCTCACTCCCATCCTCCCAGCAGCTCCCGCCGCCTCATACTCTAAATACCTGTAATGGATGGAAATGGTAAATTTGAAATTTCTATGTCAAATTAATGCTAATTTTATTCTCAGTTTTCAGAGAATGCTATGAAATTCACAGAATTTTCGAGCTCACAATCAGACCAATGCAATGTGGAATTCAGTGGTGACGGTTTTTTTTGTACAGTGGTGGTAGCATATAGGACGAAGCTACTACTACACCTTTCATGTCAGACTGCTAGACCGAGCAGAAGTGGCAGTGTGTGGGTGTACATATGGCGGCGCTCTCAGTGAGTAGTGTACCGCATAAACGGCTTCTTTAGAATAAATATCTCTTCCTTTTCTTCCCAGTGTGCAATGTATAATATACACACTATGATTCTAATTTGAATCCGACCTAATATGGAAAATTGACTTGAATAACTCAATTGAGATCTGAAATACATATTATATAGGTAATACATTTAGTTACTCATGTGCTTTTGCTCCATTTTCCATTTGGTTGTGGGGATTTAAATAGTTCCCAAAAATTTTGGATGCGCGTGAAAGGGATCATCAAGAAAATTGGGTAAGCGTAATAGACGCTTTCATGAGAATATGAGAATGGGATGGCATTTAAACAAGGATTTCGACATGCCGTGCTTTATGCTTCAGACCAACTATCAACTATCCACCATAAGTTAACTATGATTGACATCTACAATTACCGTTACCGATGCAAGTTTAGGCATCCCACAGAAATCGATCAGCACATACATACTTGTGTGACGTCTATTTTCTGAAGAAAAAAAAACTTTTTTCCAGTCTTCTTTTCGTAGGTTTTTTCTCTCTACATAATATATGTTGAGGTTGAGGATGGTTTCTTGAATGCTGTAAGAATTTCAAAACAGAATTTAATAGAAAGTGTCTATAATATTATTCAGGCCAAGCTTCAGCATATTTTGTAACTTAACTGGATTACTTGTATTATACTTTCCTGTTTATTTTTATTTTTGGTACACAAATATTAATATCGCCATTGGGTTGTTATTACTTGACAAAATTTATAATATTATACAAAGTAAGTGTGGTGCATCGCATCATATCACCAAATTAATGTTGAATTTAATCCTCGTTACTGACACCAATTAGGTTTTCCAATATCAACTTGTCAATACGAGGAGTCGAGGTCGAGGAGGAGCAACAGAAAACAAGAAGAAATAATTGTGTACTAGTTCATAAATTATAATTATTTGTATTTTTTCCCCCTACTTTCGAAGAAAGATACATTGGGATTTTGGGATGGTAAAAATTACTGGAGGAGATGGACTAGAAACTTTCAGTCCAAGTTTCAAGTCCAACTCCAAAGCATCGCAGAGTCCATTCTTACTTAAAGCATTTGAATAAAAATTCGTGATGCGGATTGATGACTTCCATTATCTATTGTACTATAGAATTTCCATGAAACTCCTGGTTAGTCTCAGCCCACGCATATGCACGACCGACACAAACACATGGAGAAGATTCACGGAGTAGGAGCATATTACATGATGTACCTATAGGTGGTAGGTACCTTCGATATGTGAGTCCCTGAAGAAAGTGCCGACACCATTTTGCCGGCGGTCGTACTGCGGATAGTTATGACTTGGTAGTTGGGCTCCCACACATATGTACGGACTACGGAGTATGGATGGAGTTAGTAAATACCCGTATTTACGTATTGTCATGTGAGGAGAAAATAAAGGCGTTTAATCCAATATGCCAGCTAAACAAGAAGATTTACAGAGTACGGTCGATAGACTTCTATTATGTTGGTGGATTTTCACCAAGTCAGTTTTCACAGTGTTTCATGCTTGGACTGGTCAACTAATAAGCAGCTTTTGGTCAGATTTTTTTTATTGAGCGAACAACTTTTTTCTTATACCGAGAAAAAGAGAGAGAGAGAGAGAGAGTATGGCGTTTCAAGTTAGTAGAGTCTTGCGGTTCTATGGTTCTTGCATATATGGTTCGACCGACTTTGGTATATGTCGTAGTCATAATAATAGGAGAGTAAACTTGTTATTCTGGACGCACTGGAAAAGCTTCTCAATTAGATAGCCAATGGTATGACCATAGACGGAAAGAGAGCAAGAGAGCCGTGTATTTATGCAGATATTGGAAGACAACCAAAGGAAACCCGAAACGAAACCACTGGGAGGATTCTGGCACTGGCCCTATGGCACCCAGCACCAGTACCAGCACCCGCCCGCCCGCACTCGACTATGGATACTGGATACTGGACTACATGAGTCTATAATATGGAACTATGGACATGGACTGGACAGATATGAATGAATGGCAATGGGGACTGGAGCACATAAATAGTTGTTCCTTTCCATACACACTACTCTGCATAAACTACATACGAGGCAGCCATCGTCGTCGGTCCTGGCCATCCCGTCGTTCCTTAGTAGGACTTTCCCATCCTCCAATTCCCTTTCCTCAATTCGCAGTCGCTCTCTCTCTCTCTCTCGGAGCGGTGGTCGTGATAAAAATAACTTGAAATGAAATGGAAATAGAAATATAGGTAAAGAGTTTTCCTTTTCTCCGTTTCTATTGTTACGCTTCCTATACGCGGCTGCTTCGTCGACTCCTTCTACGTCGGCTTCTCCCTCTCCCATTCCCCATTCTCCACTGAACTTGTTCTCTGATGCATTTTCATTGTGAGGGAATTTCTCTCTGTACAGGAGTCTCGTCTCAGTCAGTCCACGTGTATCTATCTAGCTATTCTATCTATTCCATCTATTCTATGTATCTGTTTCTCTCGCGAATTTGACTCGGATTCGAATTTTCCAAAAAACTACCTCTCAGAAAAAAAGGTGGAGAAGGGCTCTAAAGCATTGCATTGGAGGATCTCAACTCGGCGGTGGTTTACAGATAGAAATGGGGAAAATGAGCGTAGACTTGGACGGAGACATGGAGGACACGGATACTTGTAAAATGCTCTGAAAATTCCGTGTGCTCTCCTCTCACACAGTGCTCACTAGTCAGAGTCTGCTCTACATATCATAGATTCATACGGAGTGGGGACACTACTGTAGAGGGGAATTGACTAAATCTATTATTTTCAATGCGGCAGACTGCACATAAGTGTGCATGCGACACTTTCTTCAGTCTGAGTGTGGACTGTGATTTCGAATAATTGCCTTTGAACCAGGAAAGCTTTTTCCTGGTTTTCTCCTACTCCTACTGTGACTGTATATACTGCATCGTGGATCCTCAGACTCTAACTCCACAACAGTCCCGCCACTACTCTCTCTCTCTCTCTCTGCCATTCTCCTCTCAGGAAGAATTCTTCGTGTCTTTCCTCCCTATTGTTAGGACGATCCTGTCTCTCGCAAGTGAGGCCTATTCTAAAATCTACCGCCAGCCTCATCGCAACAACCCAAACGAAACCAAATTCAACTACCACCTACCTACCTACCTACTATTTTACTTCTCACGCCCTGGATACGTTCGAATAATTTTCAAATACATACTTGGATGTCTCCATTCATTCCTCAACACTTTGTCTTGCTCGCGATAGAATTATCATTGTTAGAGAGACACTACTGCACCATATACTAGTTTACAGGCTACCACAGAGTTTTAGTGAGGCCTTGTGGGTTTTAGTATGACCGGCTCAAATAGTAGTAGTGCATATAGTGGCTGAGGCTTAATCGGTATTGGCAATGCAGAGCGCAGACGACAGCATCTCTTCGTTTGTCACCACGTATAAACTCTACATTCTACAGATACATCATTCCAGAATTTAGCCAGAGCAAATTCGTCATTTGTATTTCCTGGCGCTCTGTATGAAGCTAATTGTATTCATTGCCTCAATAAAAAGAGCCAGTATAAATATTATCATTATAATCCTGTAAATCCTCAATCAAATGAGTAAGGCTCTGCGCATATATACATTTATCTCGGGACTCGGTAGTTTGTGCATTTATTTGACAGGAAATGGGACTAGGCCTGTCGTTTGTGTACATCCCATATTTCAAGCCCCCCAGGTAATTTGTCAATGATAGTACATCACTGAATCCAAATGTTTTTTTTGTGAAGCTCTTACCGTCACCATTACGTTCTCGTTGCCATTTTGAGATGGGATGTAAATTGGACACGTATCTATTTCACTCTCTCTCTCTCTCCCTCCCTCTCTCTCTATCTCTCTGTGGTTTAAAAATAATAGTACTTCACCTTGAGTAAATTATTAACGGAGGAGTGAGGAGCTATATAGGGATATATGAGTATAGAGCTTTCGTTCCCAGGCCACATGGACCTACATAGGAGGATGTACACGGAGACGGAGAGACAGAAACATGTTGGAGCTCTTGTCCAAGTCTAAATCCAACGCCGACACGGATCAAAACAACGTGGATGTGTAGCATGTATACATGCATGATGTACCTACCTACATTATGTGCACGTCCCGTGTGGTATTCATCTACTCTGTGGAAAGTGAGCCAGGGAGCGTCGTATTCCAACTCATTCTAACACCTTTCAAATCAGCGCAGAGTAAGATGCCCGCGCACTACTCCTAAAAACTGAAACTATACTAATGCAACTTTGGATTCAGACGTTACCTCCAGCCCTCCGTAGAGTAGAGCGTACCTACCTACCTACATATCTTGAGTGGACGTTAAGCTAAGGAGGATATATAGTAGCCTGGGAGTACTCACCGAGACCGAGACTTTGCGTCGTACTAAACTAAAGATCGTCCCTCTGCTCACGATATTGGATTCCGTCAAACTCCCACCATTCCCGTATAAATATACTGTACCTAACTAGTGCTAGTATATATGCTGCTCACAGTGTACATAAGAAACAGAGAAATCCGAATCCGCCTGGCCGTCCTTTTGTATTAGATGAGTGGAAGATATACAGTGCACTAGCTTTCAAATAGCTTAAAATCAATGATGAAAATGCTGGCAGAGTGGAAGTGCATGTGTTTAGGAATTTAGAGGATTTTATGTGTGGCCGTAATAATGCTTGCACACCATATACATACATACCTATGTTTAAACACAGGTGTACTAACTACGTACACAATTACAAACGGCAACGGCGACGAGTGTATACATAGAATCGCTCAACTGTAGAGTGTAAAACCGGAGGTTTTAGACTTATTGAGACTTGCTCTCAAAACGCATATAGGTAGGTAGTTTGTCTAGGAAGATAACATAGCGTGAGGTACTTAGGTAAAAAAAATAACTAGAATATATATATATAAAAGAAAAATTTGATACGATGAAAAAGAGTAAAAGAGAATGTTCATTTACAGGGAATTCTACATGGTTTTCACTTGACATTTCCCGAGCTGTTGTACTGACCACTGACTCCATGTAGATAATAAAATACAAGTGTATAAAGTTGAATACCTTTCGGTTCGATTAATGGACAAATATGTGGTAGAGGGGTTGTGATGTATTTCTACTTCTACTTTCTATAAACACACACACACACACACACAAGCAGAGCACAAACACAGAGCGAGTCAAACACAAGCCGAAACCCCAGACCGAGAGACCCCAAAAGTCTTCGTATTTCCATGTAACCCACCTACCTACCTATAGTACTTTGGGTATAGCTGTAGGAGAAGCTCAAAGTGCGACTAAGTCTTGAGTACAAGGAACTTAATCCAGCCAGTCTTGCCGGATCGACAGAGCTTGACGGGTCCATAAAACTTGTATGCTTTAAGTATTTCTAATCACTTAATAAAAACTTGATTCCATTAACAAACTAACAATAAATTAAAGGAGAGGGGAAACTCGTCATATTTAAAGCACACTCCCAGAGCTACACACTTTTATTACCTCAAGACTTCCAGATAAGTCTCGAGTCTTGAGAGAGAGAGAGAGAAAGAGAGAAAATCCACGTCATTCTCCTTTTCCTTTTACACGTACCAATATACTATATACATATTCCGATAAAGACCATCTCAATTTTAATCTCAGGGCAAGTATCATAAAACTGTAGCTACACATTCAGCTTAGTTTTAGAAATTCTCCATAATATTGAGTAATGCTCCTATTTAATTTCATTCAGCAAAGATTAATGTCATTTTCATTTTCTAACACTGCAAAGCCAAAGCCCAAATCCAAACTCAAACCGAAACCAATGTAGGTACCGATGTCGGTAGGTACCTACCTACCTATGTGTAGTATTGTATTATATGTCTACGTGTAGACAGTGGAATATTTTATTTTTCTTCTAAAGCGCCCAATTCCTATAGTGGTGCATCAGACAAGTAGGGAGAACTACTTCCGGAGCACATGCCAACACTTGAGCCTCCAGATTACAACTGTGAGTAAGTTTTATTTGAATTCGATCGTGAGTTAAACTTGGACTTGAAATAGTTTTCTTTTTGAATCGAGTTCAGTGAATGCTATAGAGAAGACAGTCTGACAATAATTGTCCTTATCGAATTATCGAGCTTGTCTCCAACACTATCTAAAACTTTTCTCAAGTGGTGGTGGTGGCGGAGGTAGACAGGAAGGAGCCGGAGCCGGAGACTGAAGCTCGGAGCAGTCTACAGTAAAACCATGTGTGAATGCCGTTGCCGTCCTAACGACGACAACAAAACAACAAGGACAGGAGCAACTTCACGGACCTTTGATTAGATTTACATGATTTGACTCGAGTAAATTTCTTTCTTTACTTATTTGCATAATTGAAGCTACTGTTTTGTGTGTGTGTATTGTGTGTTTTTGTACACTTACGTATATTCTTCATAACATGTACATACAGACAGAGCATGGATGCTCGGCTATAGGCAATATTAGTATATCCGATTCGTATACTGATATACTTTTGGTAGTAAAAATAGTTTTATCTGCACACTATTAGTAAATCAATTAAAACTCCGTCCTTTTTTTTTCATTTTATTACATTCACGGAATGCAGTGGGAGGGACGTGACGAGAGGACAAAAAGGCATAGTGGAAAAGGCAGAGATTACAATTGCAACTATTATTACCAGAAGAAAAAAAATATTCGCTGTCTCCACCCTACACATTTTTTTTTATATTCTTATTAAATCTTAGAGGCTGACCCTTGGAAATAAACTTGGAGTTGAACTTGGACTCTTTTGAACTCTCTCTCTCTCTCTCTCTCGCGTCCGGAAAAACGAAAAATAGAAGCTTATAGTTAGTATAGGAACGTGGCAGTAAAGAAGTCTATATGCAGTTCTGGTTCTGGGCGCTGATTCTTGATTCTTATTTCTGGTGAAAAAAAAGAAGGCTGCACTGATTTCGTCATTTTATGTTAACGCCAACGCCAACGCTAACTTTACCCTTTCTTATTTTCTGTGTTTTTCCCCCTTCGCTGTAATACACTTTTTAGTACATTTCACAACTGGCACCAGATTCTAATATGTTTCTTGCATATACTCAAATGTACTATAGCCTATATGAGCCTCTAGTACAACTTACCACCATACCATATGGAAATGAAAATAATAAATCAAAAGTAAGTTTTACTATTTAACGAGAAACTCAACTGTCAACCTTACACACACTACATGAAGTTTATGAGACAAAATTTGAAAATATTAAACGTACACACACACACACAAACACATACAGATAATTTTTAAATTTATTCTAGAAATTTTTAGCTTGGCTGGATTTGTTATTTTGTTTTTTGTCAAATTTCAATATATACATGTTTCATGAAATGTATCATTATTTATTTGGGTACTTGACGTAATTTTTCATAAAATTGTACCAAAAATTTGACGGTTCATTTCAGATTTGAAATTATATTATTGCTACTGATATAATATTATTTGAATATCACATTTGAATAAATGAAAGCTCAAAAGCTACATGTAAAGTAGGTAGTACAAAGTAGGATCCTATTTGTAGGATCGGATGGTGGAAGGAAACGGAAAGAGAATTGAAATAGCTTCAATACGCTTCGGCGAGAACAGCCCGACAACTGAAAAGTGATTTAAGATTACGATTACATAATTTAGGAATGTCTTGTAGATCCATTTCTCTTTCTCTCTCACAAGTCTCCCAAAGTAGCTTCTGCTTCAACTCCTGATTTGGCAAAACTCAAAGATGTTATTTTTGTTTTTATTGCGGGAAGGAAGTGTACAGTTCATACATAGTGGAGGCATAGTACCTACCTATAAATACGTATATATTTATTTACCTATATAGGCGTCGCTTTGAGAATGTATGAGAGCGTTGTTAAAGTACTTTCCCCTTGGCCCTGACAAAGAAAAGGGAAAATCCAAAATAATATCATTCTTATCCCAATGCGCTATATACCGAGAGAGACCAGAGAGAGAGAGACTCGGAATAATTTAATCTCACATTAAGCTATATACAAAGTTAAATTAGAATAATTTGTATTTGTACAAGGTTGTAGACTCGCAAAATTGTGTACTTCAAACGGCGATTGACGGACTCGGAATAGGAGTGAGAGAGGAAAGAACACGGAGAAGGGGGAGGGGGGAGGATCAGACAGACAGACAGCCAGATGAGAGCTCAATGGAACAGAACAGCCGGGCGCTTTGTCTCTCTCAAACTTTGACAATCTGATTCAAATCCAGTTTCCAGCTTCAGTTCCAGTCCTTCCTAAACCCAGGACGACGACGACGACGATGATGATGACGACGTTTTCTGTACAATTTCCTCTGTTTAATGTATTGTTCCATAGATAAATTTATACTCCAACTATGTCTACAGTTCTACACAGAGTCATTCATATATTTTCATTCACTTTTAATATTCCTAGAAATAGTTTTCATGTCCTCTGTTGAATTGAAGTAAGTATAGACGCATAACGGCAGAACGCATTATTTTGTTGATCAAATCTAACTTCCAGATTCAAGTTCCTTTATTTTCCATTTATTTTGTTTTTGCTTTTTTTGTCGTTGGTCTTTTGGCCATTTCCAGTTTCTGTTTCTATTCTAGTCTGTATATACCATGCCATGTAGGTAGGTAGGTACGTGGTGTATTGTGCACTGACAGTGAGAAGATGAATTGAATTCCAAGAGCTCTGAAGGTCTCTTGAATCTGGAGATGATTGTGGAGTGTGTGCACTTGAGCTCAAACTAATGCGTATAAAGATAAGATACAATTGTTGTAGATTTTGTATGTAATCACAATTAATTATTATGTCTCCTGACTCAGCTCCCTCATGGAGGTATCAATATTTAAATAGTCCTTTAGTTCTTATCTAAAGTAACGACTTTTGTGAGTCGCCAACTTTTGAGACCTTCCCTCATCATTTCCCAAGAAGCCATTTTTACATTTATTTCCTCATGTAATTTTGTATTGTCTCCCTACCAGATAATAATTGTATGCAATATTCTCTCCTTTGACTTTGACTGTGAAAATAAAATAGAGACAGACTACTTGGAATTGGAGATTAAGTTCACGTTCAAGTCCACATTTCTAATTCCGTCCAAGTATAAACCAAATTGAGGGAAATTCATAATAAACAGTTTCCATTTTCTACTACTTTCTACGCAATAAAACGCTATCTACCTATGCTATGTAAAGTTGTAGGTAGGTAGGTAGTTTGATTTTATTCAAAAGAATTCCCACAATCCAGGCAGAGAGACAGCGACAGGGAGAGAGAGAGACTTTGTTAGGCAAGAGGCTTAAACCAAAAGCGAGACCGAATCTAATAAGGAAATGAATGGAAATATTTGGATAAATTCAGAGTTGTAAATCAACGAGGAGGGAAATGAAATGGGTATTAATCCAATTATGCCTTTATGGAGATTCTTATTGTCTTTTTTTCCATGGTGGGGAATGTGTTGGAATTTTGGAATTGAAAAGTAGGTAGGTACTTGCTATATCTGTACAAGAACAAGTGGAGAGAACGTCTCAACTTTTATTTTTTTCCACTATCTATACTATGCAGAGAAGAAATGGAATTTGCTTAGAATAGACGATTGTCATTTTGAACGGTGAGCGGTGGCGGGTAACGGTAACGGGTCTCTAGCCTGCCAATTCCTCCGAAAACCGTTTAGATTTTTGCATCACTTCACACACATCCATGCATACAGGACCAGGACCAGGACACGTAGATATTTGAATTCGAGACGTAGATACCGCCAAACTTGTAATGGAGCCCAAGGGGTCTATTCCCAAATTTGTCTCGTAACCCGGGTTCTAATGGAGACCCGGGTTCTATCCCAAGTAAACGATATATTTCATAACCAACATGCTTTAAAACTCTCGTTTTACTCCCCCAAAAAGTTGATTGCAACACTACTCAATGTGACACCATATGCCATAGTTTTTGTACCAGACTTGGGCTGTATTAAATACCCGTGGTGACTTGGACACCTATTGGTGACCCGTGTTCTAATAGAAGCTTTACGGTACTTTCCCATCAGCAGACAGTTGTTGTGCCGTGTGCTCTCCAAGTTGAGAATGAGAGGAGTGGGATACTTATGAAGGTATACGCCATACGTCGCATCGCGTGCTCGACGTGCGCCAGGCCAGAGCCAGACTTCCACTTTCCCTTCGCCTACACCTTTACTTTACAACTACAACTACAACTACAACAAATGCTCTTGGAAAGGGCAAGAGACAGAAAGAGAGAGCGAGAAAAAAAAACGAGAGAATCTCATCTTCAGAATCTCAGATGATGTAGGTACCTACAACAATCCAGTGGAGTTTTCGGGCTATTTAGTTAACTGACACGTTGGACGTCTCACTAGTTTGTTTAATATGCTAAGGAGAGCCTCGTCTCATCCCCGATTCTTTCAACTCTCAACCTTGAAACAATTTTATGCAACAAGGGAATGTCAAAGTTTATTAGTGCACCATTGCCTTTATGTTTCCGGCTCCGGACTGCAGGGCTATGTACATGGTGGGTGGGAGCGACGAAAGTGGAGGTTAGGTAGGTGGTACTTTGACAGATATGTATGGAACAATAGAGCCGACTACTCAACTCTTCGTCGGATTGAGATTCTCCCGGTCGGTTGGTCGGTCGGTTGGTCTGTCCGTCGGCGTCGGTGGAAATAAATAAATTCAGAATTCTCATCTCTAATATCCAAGTCAAAATATAAAGGTATTCAGAGTTCCAGCTCGAGACACAAGTAAGTACGTACGTACCCTATACCTATGCAACCCTATATCCTATATATCCATGGCATGCATTCTTCTATTTTGTATTATTTTGGATTTGATCTTGGACAAAGAACTTGGAGCCGTGGTTGTATTTGTTGTTGTTCTAGTCCTCCACTCGGAGTCGTAGTCGTAGCCGTAGTCGTAATAATATCCACCTTCAGAATTAGAATTAGAATACAAATGTAAATATTTTCCTCCTCAGGTATTATGTATAGACTCACAATGGGAAACTATGGGAAGGAGACGAAGATGAAAACGGAGAATAAAAAAAAATCTCATTTTTGTTATGCTTCTCAGTGCCAGCAATTACTATTACTATTTTCCCCAATGTTACCCACCCTGTCCATGATAAAAATACCTTGGCACCGACAGCGTTTGTGTAGATTGAGAAATCTGAATTTAATATTGCCTCCTTCAATATGGTCCCATGTATGGGTTATGTAGTCGCTATACATACTACTCCTACTACTCCTACTACTCCTACTACTACCACTGCTACTACACAGTACAATGTACTCCTCACTCAGGACTCACTCAGAGTTGGATTTATCTTCAATTTCCGTCTTCTCTCCACTCACTCTATCAGAAAAGTACCTGTCAAATCTCCCAATGTCTTCATCTGCAGAGGAGTGACGCAGCCATATTACGATATTACGTAATTATGCAAACGGAGGGTGGTAGCTGCCAGGAGAGAAGTCTACTTCACTGTCTACCCGTCCCGTCCACATGCATCTACAGTCTATACGCAAAGGATCTTGCGTCTAAAATATGGACAAAAACAGACAGACACACACATACGACTGTTTTGACTTTGAAAATTTCAGCTTTGAACCAAGAAGAACGTGATAACGTGAACAACAATCAACTGACTGCACACTCTACCTGAGCCCGTCTCATATCGTGATATGATACAATAAACGGAAGCCGACTTTCTGGTTATGAGAATGTGGAAATGACAGAGGAGAAAAGCCTTGGAAGATGAGAGAGAGAGAGAGATGTGGGGAGGGGGGAGAGACAGTGGTGTTTTAATTTTATTTTATTGCTTGAACAATGTAGGGAATAGTATTTATACAGATTTATCCTCTCACTTTGACTTCATTTTCATTTTCTCTCTCATTTTCATCTTCCCATTCAAAAAGGTATTAAATACCTGCGTGCTTCTCTGAGTGAAGAATAAATTATGAGCTTATAATGAAAAGCTTGTAGTAGCTGCACTGGCATGACTTGCTTTTTATGGCGACGCTCCTTTTCCTCTCTCCCTCGTCTGTCTGTATTCATCCGGAGGAGCTGCTGAGGCCAGGAGCCAGGGCCGGGGCGCTAGAGGAAACTGACTACTCGACTGCTGCAGTAAATCTCAGAGAGATTTAAAAAAAAAGAAGATGATTCATATGTATTATGTAGTATGTAGTGGAGCTGTAGATGTACAAGTATTATTTTATAGCGTAATCGTAATTTCAAGGAAAAACTTTTTATGGACTTTTAGTTCACGATTATAAAGTAATTTGACTCGTCTCATATGGCACATGGTAGCCGAGCCCTCCGCGTGCTAAATGCTAAAGGTCTATACAGTCTATGAACAAAGTCTGGGGGAAATGTCTGGAGTTGTTCAGTTCTTCTGGAGTCTGGACAATTTTTTTCTTTCTCCACAACAGACGACGCATCTCTCCTCCGATTTGGTTTACTTTCTTCAGAGAGGAGTCAAAGACTAGGGAGGAGAGACTCTATGGGCAAAAGGTTAATTCGTCAAATTGAATAAAGTTTTTCCCCTCAAAGACAAGAAAAAAAACTTGGTCTGGTCTGGTCTCTCTGGTCTCTCTGGTCTGTGAGTCTTGGTTGCCCTTTGACTGTTTCCTTGTTATGTTGCTGGTCCTGGTGTTGGTGGAGTTGACAAAAGTACCTAGCTATTCCTATACCTACAATGTCGAATGTCTGTAGTTGGATGTGGACCTGGATGAGACGACATGCCACTCATTTCTATAGGTTGTGCCCTGCTTGATTCCTTCAAGTACAAAATGTGTCGAAAAGATTATCATGAGGTTGCTATGATCATGATGTGGTCCTAGTGCTAAATGTATGGAGCTGTATGGAGCTGGTACTTGTATACAGCTATACTTTGGGAAATTAGAGGAGGGAGCGGACACACACACACACACACACGCTTTTCCCCTCATACGACCACTCTCCACCATTTACTACTACCTACACTTTAAAATTTTACAAGAAAATATTGTTGTATGAGCACATTCATCACACATCACATGAGACAGAGTCTTCCAAGTTTCTTGTCTCGGCTCTGGGACTCTCTCTCGCTCTCTGTTTCTGTATCTCTAAAATATCTCTGTCTATTTCTCTAGAATTCTCTTAGAATTCTCGGTTCGGTGGTTGTGGCATCGCCCATCAGTCGTAGTACATACAGCAGGAGTCCCAGCCGTCGTCGTCGTCGTCGTCGTCGTCGTCGTCGTCCTCGTCGTACACCTAAGTTGAATTCGCACTCGCGCTCCCTTCTTTCCTTATTGTAGTTCCTAACCACTTTTTGGTGAGCTCTCGTGGAGGAGTAGTGTTGGTGGGAACCCAACGTCAGGAACTGCTTCCATCTCCAAAGTTTCTTAAGTTGTACTCGAAACGGCAGAGGAATGGGCTCCCGAAACCGAAACCGAAACCGAAGCCGAAGTCGAAGCAGCCTTCCCTCCACTCACTCGCTCTCCGTCTTTCTTACGAATCCTACTCTTCCCTTATGTACTGCTCCCTTCCTCCAACCTCTACGTCTACTACTCCTATGCATGTAGGTATGAATGAAGTCCTATAGTTGGCCTAGGCTAGGTGAGTACTACAGGAGGCTCCTACATACATACAGAGTGTGTCGCGTCTAGAATCTACAGAGGAGTACTACTACTATTTCTCCTCCTTCTACTACTACAGACTGCTACTGGGCTGGTGATGGTGTTGGTGTTGGTGCGGGTGCTGGTGCTGGTTGTAAATGGAATGAAGGCGAAGAAGAGATTCCGTGCATGCACATGTTTCCGAGTCTGGATGTGTATCACTCTGTAAGCCTCACCATACGATGAGGATGGTTCTGCTGGGAAAGGATCCGCTGGCTGTGCATGGTGAGGGAGAGAGCATACGGAGTTAAGGGACTGTGAGAGAGGAAACTCGGAAACTCGAAAACTACATGGAGGAAAAACACGTACGTGGTGTAGTAGTAGTAGGAGTAGTAGGAGCAGTAGTAGACCTTGAGTCGGACTGTAGTAGATGAGTATACTTTGAGAGAAGTATAACAAGTAATCCGACTTCGGATCCGTGGGAGCGAATGAACAAAACAGCAAAACTGGGGTTCTCTGTACAAGTCAACACAAGTCTGGCCTAGTCGCAATTTTGCCGTTCACCAGAAAGCAAGGGAAGTCCTTGCTCATATACATGGGACAGAGTGTTGGTGTATGTGTGTGTGTGTGACGGGGAGAAACAGAGAAAAGACTCTACTCATCATCATGTTCCTGCGGTTTCCTTCTTCTCCTTCTCCTGCCTGTTGACGGCCGGCCTGAGTCTCGTCTCTCTCTCTCTTCTCTCTCTCTGTCTCTATACATGTGAGTGAGTGTGTGTGTGTGTAAAATCTCATCTCCACCAAAAGGAAACCAAACCAAAACCAAACTGCCAACGCCAACCTTGTCTCAATCAACTTCGTCTTCGTCTCCATTCTCGTCTTCTTGTCTCCGTCTTCCTTTCATAAAGATCCAGTTGGCCAGTTCCTGCGGTACGTGTAATTCTATACACATCAATCAAATAAAATATACGAGGCATCCCAAATCATTTCTATAATTTCTTTCCATTATTTCCTTCTTTAATATATATATGTATATCTACATAAATAATATATATCAATGATTCCGCGGATCTTTTTTTCTCTATTTCTATCTCTCTCACTCACACAGTCAAAAATTTCTACTTCCACCACCACTCCTCCTCTTCCTCCTCTTCCTCCTCTAGCTCTACTCACTTGTAATATTGTACAGTCACAGTTTGAAGCAGAGTCGTCGGAGTCCACAAAGTGAGGCTATATAGTGGACGTGGACGTGTGTAGTAGTCAACATTGCTAAATCTTAAATATCTTAATAATAATAATATTCCAATCGTTTTTGTTAGTCTGAATGTTGACTCCAGAGCCAGAGCCAGAGCCAAAGCCAACACACACAACAAAAAAAAACAGTGTTCACAGAAGAACCAGGAGATCAGTCGTCAACCCTTCAAGACATTTCAAAATATAAAGATCATGTAATCATCACTCCAGTTCGTCACTCTCTTCAAACATTTCACTACTCGTTTGTTGTCGTTGTCGTCTCGAGACACTCGTAAGTAGTCAACGAGCACGGCGACAGAGTTAAGACAAGCTGAGAAGATTAAGAAGAAGAAGAAGACGAAGGGGAAGAAGAAGACAACAAAAAAAACGGGAAGATACAGAATCCTCTAATTGATTTGGTTGGATCTGTGCAACTTCTTTTTTTTATTTTATTTGAAAAACCTCTGATTCACTCCATTGCATTATTGAAGAAAATTCGACTATACTGAGAGGAAAAAAACGCAAGATTTTAACTTTGCTCAAGTACCAAAGTTGTGCGTCGTCGTCGTTGTGCCTGTTGCTCGTCCATCAAGTTCACGAGACACACGAAGAAAATATATAGTTTTTTCTTTTTTCTTCTTTTCAAAAAATTTAGTTTGGAATTGGAAGACTGTTTTTTCGTTGCTCTGTTAAGATACTTGAGATACATTCAAGTTTAAAGTTGATTCAAGTGCGTTCCATGTGTGAAAATGAAACTGTCATCAATATGAGTATCGTAAACAATATATGATAACAATATTATGAAACAAATCCACATTTAAAATTATTACATTTTAATTTTTCATACTGTCAACTGTGAAGTTGGTGTACTGTATAGTGACACAAATATAATTTGTTTTGAAATAATAAAATATTTACTATAAATTTAAATATTGGAGACAGAAAATTAAAGTTTTGTATATAAATATATCAAATATAATTTTTTTTATTATATATATTTATTTCACGATGCTATTCATACTTGTTAGATACTCGTCGTCAGAGACTGCCACAGGCCCAGAAGAAGATATAAGAAAATAATAACAAAAACGATTTTCATGTATTATTTGAAATCAAAGTTATATTACCGTTCCACATGAGCATTTGAAACCTTCAGCAGACACTCACAGAACTTCCGTGTTCATGAGAAGTAATCATAAAAATATATGTGAGAATGAAAATCGTGAAAAAAAAATACAACCAAAAATAAAAATACCAAAAAGCCAAAAAATACTGAAAAAAGGAAAAGCAACATACATTTTTCTTTTTTGAATTGAGAGCCTTTCAAACTTCTGTATCTTTTTAGATTAGACACGACTAAAAAGTTAAAATGTTACCCGAAGAAAAATGTACTTCCGTTCCACTGTTTCTGGCACTGCTACTCCTGCATTCATCTCAAGAATGAATATCTGATCTCAATGTCTGTCTTCACTTACAAAGATAAATACAAATACAACAGTTCTTGTTCTTCTCAATTTGAACGAGGACGACTCGACTACTTGTACTGCAGATAGATAGGGGGACACTCGTCGTGTAATTATTACAACGTAAAACCTTCTTCTTCTTCGTATGTAGATGTAGAAAATGAACCAGATCCATTCATTCCCAAATATAAAGTTATTAGGATGATCCTCCTCCTTCTGAATTATCCTACACTCATCAGACCCAGTCACTGTCTCATCCTCAATCCTCAGTCCTCAGACGAGTCAACCAATCATTGACATTTTAATGTGATTATATATACCGCATCACCACATTTAAAAAAAAAAGTCAACAACAACTGTCACGTCCCAAAATATTCCAATTCAAAGTTTAAAAAATCGTCTATTAAAAAAACTCTAATTAACAATAAATCTTAATAATTCTTTCCACCGTCTACGTCTACGATCTAGACTTAAAAAAAAATCTAAAAGAATAAAAATTCAAATTAAATTTCTAACCATAATAGAAGCAGGAAAAGTAATGAAAGAAATAATTCCACGTAAAAAATAATTGACACCTACAAAATCAACAAAGCTAGAAGAAAACCATAATATTACAAAAAATAAACAAAGTGGGAAATTTCTATTGTTTCAACATTCTTACATGCCACTTAAAATTTAATATATTACTCTTTGTATATATAGGCTTGCCTTAATTTACATTCGATCCCTTTCAGTTGGGTCTCTGTTCAGCCCCTACTAAGCTCCTGAGTCACTCATATGGCTGTTTCCTATAATTGAAAAATCTTTTTTTTATCTGAGGAGAAAGTTTTGATTAGTGGAAGAAAGGAAAGGAAAAAAGCAATTGGTAATTAGGAAAGTATACAGACAGACAGACAGACTGAATACAAGGAAAAAAGGAAAGTCTTGAGAGCGAGTATAAGGGGAGAAGATAATAATATACATAAATAGAGATAAAAAGTGAGAAAGTGAGGATGTCAGAGAAAAGTGCCTCATAAAAGGATGGACGGGAAATCAGTCTTGGAAAAAAGGATGGAGAATATCTACTCAAATTAAAAACTGTTCAGCGAAAAGGAGAGAAGAAGAAGAAAAAGAAGAATAAAATCCAGCTCATTTTAAGGAAGGTGGAAAGAGAAGGGGTTACATTTACATAGTTATTATAGTCTATGTAGAATCAGCAGTCAGCCCTATATGAGCTGTCTACAAGTGAAATGAATGTGGAAAGGGATAATTATCTATCCTTGCTTTCCCTTGTTGACTAGGGCTATACTATAGGAACTGGAAGCTCGGATATATTGTAGCGATAAGAGAGCCTATAGCTCATTTCTTACTCACGGTCACATAGAGATATAGCTATATATAGTCATATAGTGTGCATATAGTTTCCTGGAAGAAGGGTGTAAGAAGAAGGAAGGGTACTACGGTATCTTATAAACGAGAGAGAAATTCAACAACAAAGAAAAGGAAAAAAAAATAAGAAAGCCTCGTCCTTCTCCTATATTCGCCTTCGCCTTCGTGTTGTTCCCCTCTCCTTCTCCTAGTTCTGGAATCTGAAATCTGGATGAAGGAAAAAAAAATATAGCTGGGAGTTTTTAACGAGAAATGAGCGGAATCCATAAATCAAAACAAGAAAGTCAAGGTGTTTGAAATTATGACAAGCTTCATCTCAAAGCGTTGATCCAGATCCAGGAGAGCTCAACACTCAGACTATTGTGTATCTTCTCCCCGTCTACTACAACTAATACTAGTAATACTACTATTAGCATTGTTATTACGACTCAGTGTGTGTGTCTACGTGTGTGTCAGTCAGGAATCAACTGTGAGGAATTCCCTAGCTTTTCCAATTGCTCTCAAATTTGCTCTCTCGTTCGCTCACGTTCACATCTCAAGCCTCAAATCTGAATGAACTAAACGTCAATAATCCTTTGAGAAAAGATGACTTGGCCGGTGTCGGTGTCGGTTTGGCTTGCCATTACTATACCTCTATACAAATAAAATTCTTAAATGTAATTAAATACATAATAAAATACATAAATATACAATGACAATTCCTCTGTTCATCTTATTGTGTGGAAATTTAATATTTGAATTCATCAACCATAAATTTTTCAATTTTGAATGTTGACGACGACTGGCCTCGTCCTTTTGTTCAATGGACGCAACGCGGATCATTATTGATCAATAGAATTTTGATCCAATTTAAAATATTACATACTTTCACTCTCACAAGATTACGCTGATAATAAATTACTATGCTACTTTCACCAGAAATTCCAATTTTGAGCTTCTAATTGTTGTGCTCGTTTTGGACGTTTCTTATATATTTACTGTGTGAAGTGACATTCACAGTCTCCTCTCTCTTCCAAATTTACCGATTACAATAATTATAATAGTATTTGAATAAATAATTGAATAGATTCAAATCACAGAAAAGAAAAAAAGACAACCTTTCCACTCATACGAAACAAGAGTTAAAAAAATGAAATAATTAAAGTTACTGGATATACAACATTAAAAGTAACTGGAAACTGTGTGTGTGTGTAAGTGTGTGTGTGTAAAAATATGAATAATATAAATAACGTGGAAGAAAAAGATGGTTAATTATCTTAAGATTGACAGTGATTGGTAGTGCTTGTCGCTGAGGTTGAAATGTCTCAAGAAGTCTCCTCTCTCGACTCCTTCCGACTCCCACTACGCCCACTGACTCCTCTCACTCTCCTGACGCATTGTTGAGGAGAGTCACGTCCTGCTTAAATTGGGTTTCACATGACATTCAGAGTTGTCACTGTGTAAATTTCGTTGAGAACAAAGGAGGCCCTTCTTCCGTGTGAAGGGAAGACACTGCGAGCTGAGCGCTCTCTCAACTATTGTTCATTAAAAATCCTAGAGAATAGGTAAATTTTGTTCTCGGCTTGTTTGAGCTTGACATGTGTGAACCGTAACCGTAACCGTCTCTATCCGTTCGTTCGTTCGTTCGTTTTCACTCAAACACACACTACCTACCTACTACCTATATAATATATAATATGTTTTCCGAGTGTGGATTCTGTATTGCTTTACACCTCATGATATGTCATGGTTGTAGAATTTTGACTCCTTTGACGCTCCCGCCCTCTCACCCCCTTGAATACCCGTGCCTTTTGCCGTTTAATCACTGTTCTAATTCCAGTAATTTCCAACAAAAAAAATAATTCTTGTGTAATAACTATAATATATTATTATGTAGATTTAATTTGTTAATTCATTAATTTATTCTTACCTATTTTTTTTTTTTTTTTAAATTTAAAAGACAGTGGGAAGTATTTATTATTGTCAGAAAATTAGAAATACATATAGTCTTAATGCATAGTGGAAATATTAGACTTCATAGAGGTTTGTACTTACTGTTTTTTTTTTTGGATTGATATATAGCTAATAATTTAAATTTTCCTTAATTATGATTGCTCACATCTATTTTAAAGAAATTCTTCTATTCTTACCTAATTATTTATAAAAACATATATTACAGATAAATCCACTTATATTTTCACCACTTTTCATTTATATTTCCATGTGCTTAATTATGCATACCTATATTTTATTTAGTAATTAAAATGTCCACATAGTTTTAAGTTGCACAGATCTAATGGAATTTTCATGTGGGTATACATTATATGAAAAATGAAAACAAATACGTGGAGCGATTATCCCTGAGATTCTTAAGAGTTTCCTTTAGTTTAAATTGAATTGGGAAAGTTCATTGCATTGTTGTATGAGTCTCGCTTAGTGAGAATCCACTTAAGATTTATACCGTCGGCTCCTTATCTATAAATCAAGACATTGAAGAGCATCTTTAGAAACCATTGTTTCCCGGATCTGGAAAAGAGACTATGGGACTTGGGTCGTGGGTCCGGTCCGGGGAATGATGGTTATATGAATATATGTATGTAAAACTATGACTATAAGTGCAGATATTTCGAATAATACAGTACGCTGCGATATCGATCCTTTTCTGCAGTAAGTACACACAGTGTCAATCATTTCTAAAGGCATCACACAAGGACTGTCAGACTCGTCCTGGTCCTGGTCCTGGCACTGGTCCTGGCACTGGTCACTAAGCATAAGCTTCCCATTCTACATTTGTTTTTATTTTTGAAATTCATGTAGGTATATTGGTCACTGTTTCCCTCATCACCAAATATTATACAATATGGCAGTATATAATGCAGCAGTGTGCATATAGGGAGCATACCAAGGTAGGTGCCTATAGCTTAGAAATTAAAAGAATTTTTCACTCTCAAACGTTATTTGTACAGGACATAGTAGTAGTACGGTACCTAATTGGAGCTAAACAATTAATTTTAATTTTTACGAGTATGATTACAATATTACAATTTATGTGAGTGCTCCTTGAAAGAAGTGAAAGTACAAGTGGAAAAACCATATTTCTTAAGGTTCAAGTTGGACTATTGTGACGTCATAGTCGGGACTATATTGCAGTGCAGAACTGCGGAATGCAATTAAAACCGAGCACAGTAAGAGGGGACCTCGGCGTATAAGTATGTACACTGCGTCGCTAAATAATTTTCATTCACTGAGTCAATAGTCAAACAGGGAAGGGAAGGGGAAAGCGGGGAAGAGGCGCAGGACAATCTTGGCTCAGTACTAAATGTCAGCAATGAAAGAGGTTAAAAATTATAGAATTTGTTTTTTCACGACTGTTCATAGTATCATCTGTAAAAGCATTTTTAGGAACTAGCCACTACATAGTAAGTTTAGACGTTGGCTATTATTATTGCCATTTTTGCCTATATGCATATACAAAGCTAAGAATTTTTTTCATATATACATATCGTCGGTAAAGAACTAACAAGACCCATATCCATTTCTACCTAAAAAAAATATCAACTATCTACAAATATAACATGTCTTGAAAGCATTTAAATAGAACATTTACCACCTTTTCAAAAACATGGAATTAGAACCTTTCGCACCTTTTTAAAATCATGCAATTAAAACATTTTGCACCTTTTCGAAAACATGTAAATAGTACATTTTACGTTTTTCAAAAACTCGTAATTAACATTTTACGCATGTTTCTAATTTTGTTTTCATGACATAGCTCATTTTGATTCTAGCTTAATTGGATATGGGTCATTTTGGTTCTTATCTGACGATATATCTATTTGACTAAGGAATAAAAAAAAATTAAAATCCAAAGCAACAGTAAAGATATGAATGGGTACAGAAATACAGAGTGACATTGTCAGGAGCAGTACCAGTTGAGCTTCGTCCTGTCAGTCCTCCTTGACGTTGTACCTCGTAAGTGTTAGTACGTGGATTGCTGTCCGATCCAGATCGACATGAATTACATAGTAGCCTTAAAAATGGTCAGTTATACCCTCTAGTGACTACAATAAATGTGATATCCGGACTGTAAACATCACAAAAAGCTTTTTTTGTACTATGAATAATCCATGTCCTTTTTTCCTCCTTCTTTTTCTGCTGGAGCTGCTCTTTCTTGAAGCACTACACGGCTACAGCTTAGCGCGAGAGGAAGTTGCTCCCAGAGTATGGAGTCTAGAGAGGCAGGAGGGCCAAGTAGTTGTAGTGACGGAGACAAAGTATGGATGTATGGAATTCATGTCTCGAATCTTAATCATTTTATTTGATACTTCAAAAATACATCCATGCTTTACAATGTACACACACACGCACAAACATAGACGGAGAGATAGGCATCTTTGTAAACAGTAAATTAAAGGGATAAATCACGTACAGATGTTAGAGTAAGATGCATACGATAGAAATAGATATCAAGTGAACACGTTGAGCTGCGTATAGGCTTTGAATTTTGAAAAGACTCGAGCCTCAGCCAAAGACGGGCACGGACATGCGACAGACCTCAGCTCAACAAAAAAAAAGAACAAGGCATCCATCCACTCAGGGAGATTTTCGTTGGGAAGAATTTCCTCGGAAAATGTGCGAGTTGAGCTGAACAAGGGAGAGAGAGAGAGGAGAAAGCGGAACTTATGGGAATCATAAAATATTAAAAGGTATCTGCTCAGGTAGAAAAAGCTGGAGGAGAAAGGAATAGAGAGAAACCTCTGCTGGATTTTGTATCATAAAACTCGTCCTTCCCGACGCACATGGGCTCACTCACGACTCTCCCCTTATGTCTCTCGCTCGAGTCTGTGAATGAAGCCGCTGGAAAATGGAGCCGGAGTGTAGTCGAGTCTAAGTGCAGTCATTCCTCGAACCATCCTTCCTTAGACGTCGTCATCGTCATCATTGACATGGATAGAAGTTGAGTTTGGAGGGGAGACTACGGGGAGAGTGGGATGGGAATACACACAGGACATGAAGAGAGCCACTATCTTGTCCAGGAGTACATAATGACTAGTAAGGAAACGTCATCCAGCCGAACTAAGACCAGCTTCTTTCTCTCTTGCTCCTCATTATTTCAGTTTCCGTTTCAGTTTCAGGTGCTGGTTAGTGAGCTACCTCGACCTCCCCTCCGTCTCGACCTCCCCATCCACTCGTCATATCTCCCACAAAGCCAACACATTCCTCTTTTCTTTTTCCCTAGAATGCACTCCAGAGAGGCTCCTTTCCTCCCAATGAGGCTTATAGCTACCGTCGTACATTGGACTCAATCAAGGAAAGTCCAGGCACTGTATGCAACAAACTTATATAGCTATGCCTCCCCGTACATAATTATATATCTCTGAGCTTTTGCTTTCACTTTCACCCTCTCCCAGACACTCTCTGTGTTTCACATACACTGCCTGCTCAACCATGGCATAGCCTGTCTGTAGAACTGTAGAACTGTAGAACTGTGGACAAGAAAAACATGAAACATGTAGAATTTTCTCCTCTCTATCTTTCCAGAATTTAGGAGACTTTAGCTACCTATATAATCTTTTAGTCTTAGACTTCTCCTAAGACTTCCCATTGGTGTTACTGGCTCTAGTTCTGGTTTTGGACCTGGTCTTCGTCTTGGTCTTGGTGTTGGCCTTGGTCCTGGCTGCTTCTTGCTCGTTCCTGGGCCTAGAATAATACGATTTAGTGTAGCACGGAAGGTAGCTTACTTAGATGTATCTCCAATCTGCACTCGGTCTTGGGTCCGTGGCTACTCCCATCATCGTTGAGTATCGTGTATCGTAGCGTGCATTGCCATATAGACATTCTTGCACAAGAGGAGGATTAGCTAAAATTTCTCTCGAGTTCCTCAATCCTATTCCAAGTTGGGATCTCTTTCTCTTTGTATGATAAGCTGGAACCACTTTCCTTTGTTACACTAGAGTTCTCATTGACAGAACTTTTCCTCTCGACTCTGTGAGAAGCCGAAGCTGGTGCTGGTGCTGGGACTGGTGCTGGGGTCGGAGCCATAGCCGAGTCCGATACAGACTCCACATTTCCCATCCGATAATGTACATAATAATTCGGGTTCTCAAATTCACAAAGTTACCCTCCCAGTTTCAATCGGAATTCTCTCGAATGAGGCCCAGTAATACAATGAGCCTTTTGTTTAAAGATTTGAGCTAAAGATGAGTCATTTAGGAATTTATTCCTACTTTCTACCATAGAAAGAGAGAAGAGAGAGAGAGAGAGAGAGAGAGAGAGAGAGAGAGAGAGAGAGAGAGAGACACTGAGTTGAATGAATTATGATTTTAATGATTTTAAATTAAGGGTTTATGGGATTTTGAGGGTTTTTGTTTTGTTTATAATATGATGATATTTCCAGAGAAGTAGTTTGTATGACTGTCTGAGTGGATTAAAAAAAATATGGTACATGTAATTTCCTCATGATTTGTTTACTATCAGCCTCACAATGTACAGAGTATGAATTATTCGATGGGAGCCATGTTACTGGTTCTCCTGTTCCTGTATGGAGAAAGCTGAGTCATAGAATATATTTCAACAGGATTTGTGGACATTTATTTTGTTCTTGTAATATTTTACAAGTTCTTTGAGGGACTGAGAGAGCGAGAGGGAGAAATGGAGAAAGTGAGAGAAAGTGGGACCGGGAACGGGTCCGGGACCGATGCCGACACCGCTATAGTTGGTCGTCGGCAGTCTCTGGAAAACCCACATCAGGAGAAATGTTTTCTGAAGAAAGGACTCAGAGACTGCGGGATCTGGATATAGGCATAGTGGATAGGTACATAAGTGCAGACTGGGATGTTTCTATATGTTTTTACTTGAAGTTTTTCTCATGGAGCCTATCTGTTTCGTGTGTGTGTGTTCTCAACGTCGAGCCTAGGTACTTTCTTCTGAGCTCTCGCTCTCTCTCTCTCTCTCTCTCTCTTTCTAGTCTATGAAGCTTTAGTTTATTTTTCAGTAGTTGGATTTGTATGGTATTGTGAATAATAGGATGAGTGTTGCCTCAGAAGTATGGCGTATGTCTGGTTTGGTTTGGTTATATAAGATGGAATCTTTAATTTCTAAGGTGCACGTAGCCGTACATCGTTGACCTACTTTTGTATGGGAGGTAGGTAGATAAATGAAATCCAAAATACTTCCTTCTTTTGTACGCCTCAACTGTATGATATCCTGGTTTCTTTTGTCCAACTCAAATCAAGTGCCTTCAATAAATTTTCTCCTATAGCTCCCCTATTTCCAGCTCACTTTTTATACCTGTAGCTCTCCGTTTTTTGGAGGAGACTCGGAGACTCATAGACTCGCTCGATGCTTCACGTAGTAGACTGTAGCTCCACTTTCTCCAAGTCCAAAAATCCAGCCGGCACAATTCCAAAAAAAATACTCTCAACAACTCCACACTCAGCTATTTTAGCAAATCTGGAGACATTGAGTCACGTTGTGTAGTCTGCGTATGTGTCTGTGGGTATGTGTGTCACAAATACTTGACTCCACTCGCATCAGATAAAAGATTTAATTTCAAAACCTATCCATCCATTTCAGAAAAATTTGAGTACTAATGAGGCTATACTTAAGCCTTGTGTTATTAAAATTTCCAATAATGCTTCAAATCGGTCACAGTTTTTAAGCGTAGTAAAAAAAGCTCTATGTAATATTCAATAGGTGGTCGTTTAAAGGATTAGCTGCTATCGGTTTTCCTTAGGTTATGACATATTATAACATTTCGTCAGTGAAGAATCAAAATGACTTATATCGAATTCAAGCTAGAATCAAAATGATCTATGTCACTAAAACAAAATGAGAAACATGCGTAAATTGTTAATTAGGAGTTTTTGAAAAGTTTAAAATGTTCTGTTTACATGCTTTTTTAAAAGTGCAAAATGTTCTATTTACATGTTTTTGAAAAGTGTAAAATGTTCTATTTACATGTTTTTTGAAAAGTGTAAAATGTTCTATTTACATGTTTTTGAAAGTGTGAAATGTTCCTTTTACATGTTTTTGGAAGTGTAAAATGTTCTATTTACATGTTTTTTGAAATGTGTAAAATGTTCTATTTAAATGATTACAAGGCATGTTTCAATGATTTTGTCGATAGTGGATATTGTTTTTAACTACAAATGGATCTGGGTCATTTTGGTTCTTCAAGCCGATTTCTTGTTATGTTTATTTCTTGTTATGTTTTCATGTAAAATAATTAATTATATTAAACATAGCATTTCTAAGCGAACGCTTAACGAACGGTGTATTATGGGATGAAATTTGAATAACCTATACCTACATAGTACATTATGTAACTAGTACAGTTTGCACTTGCTATAAATATGCACTTAACCTAGCATGAAAACCGTACATAAGAAGGAAAATACACGATACATTGAAGATTTAAACCTTATCCTTATCCTTATAGTTAGAAGCTTCTGTGTAATTATTGTGTTTTTGATTTACCAAAAATTCTAATAAAAAAAATTATTAATTAATCTAGTGTGCTCATAGTTCTAATTTTAGTGATCCGTCAATTATAATTAATCCAAAATAAATTAAAGTAATGGATTTGACTTCTTGTTTTCTTCTTCCAGAATTGAGCGTCAACGTTTGAAGGAAATTGAAGACAAGAGTAGTATTAATTAAAAGAAGACTAAAATGTCTCACGGAGAGTTAGCTCAAAAAACTATTAGAAGCTGGATTCAAAAACAAACATATTCAGTGCTTCTAACAGTGGCTATTTCTACCGTAGTGAACATGCAATTATTGCAAAGCACATTATTATTAGTATAAATAACTCAGAGCCAAAAGTTGGTTTTTGCAGTTGAAAATTTCTAATATAAAAAAACAAGTGTCGTAGAGAAAAATAATAATCTGTTGACCGACCGGACTCTTCAATTAAATTTTAAATACTCGCTTTAAATCATAAATAAAAATTTAGTCAGAATCTAAAACTTAAACAATTTTTTCCATTATTAAAATATCTGTAGTATAGTATACCTATAGGTAATTATTACTATATAGTCTATCAGATGTTCTCCTATAGTCTTTTTTTTTAACCTTTCAAACTATATAATTATGTTTAAGACAACCTCATTAAGAAGGACATGAATGACAGACGATTAGCGAAAGTCTGAAATTACGTGTAAGAGTGATCATCGTGGCAACATTACTAAATATTATCTTTAAATGTGCCTTAAGGTATAAATAATCGCGACAACACTTAATATACAGTAGTAAAAAAAGTTCGTTCCAAGCTTAGCTGCTAACAATTTTAAAAAACCACGCTTCTAAAAGAATGAGCATAGTAGATCTTAATATTACAGTTTAGAATATTAAAAAAAAATAACTTTTGAATTTCCCCCTAAAAATATGTCTGTCAGTGTCAGTATGTACGTAGTATGATTTTCTTTGTATTGTAATAGTAATTTATAATATTGATAGAATTTCTGTATGTCGTTAAGAGATTTTATCTTCAACATTTAATTTTTTTTTCTAAAGAGAAAGTTAAAAAGCTCTCAACATTTTGGATGGAAACTTGTCCAAGTTCTATAAGTGGTTATAGTTGACTATAGAGTCTTACCTCTCGTCAACAACAACAACAACAATTACAACAACAACAACAACAATAGAGACTACCTCTCATTCTCATCTTAAGAGATGAAAAGGGGTTTCGAATTACAATTCAGCGTCTCCAGTCTCCTCTAATTTGAATTAGAGAATTAGAAGGAGAGAAAGTGTAGGGAAACAACTGGAACGGTTAATTAGCTTGAAACATTTATTCAGCTAGAAAGAGAAAGGGGATAAACAAGGAAGAAGAAGAATAAGAATAAGGAGGAGAAGGAGGAATTGAAGCATAGCTCAAGTGTTGTGACTTCCTTGACTACTTTTCTCCAAGTTGCTTTGGAGCTGTAGTATAGGTGCAAGTGAAGTGTGTATCAAGTGTCGCGTAATTGAGCTTGAAAGGTGCAGTGAGTGAAACGTTTCATGGGTGTTTATGCCTTCATGAAGATGTAAAACTCGACAGTATATAATTATATACATATATCTATATTATATCTCTCTATATATATTTGTGCCCTGTGTTCTCCCTCCACTGATTTTTGGCAAATTTGCGTGCAAAAATCCCATCAATTATCATTGACAAAATAGTTTATTCAAGTATAGAGAAAATTAAAAAAACACACAAAAGCTACACAATCCCTCATTAGCAATATTCCCTATGCTATAATATATAGTTCTCATAATAATACTTGAAATATTTAAAAAAAATATTGACTTGTACTTCACCTTCCGATTTCTAACATTCTACAAATACAACGCCTTCAGCAGCTTTCCTTTCTCAAGAAAGCTGACTGAAGAAATTCTCTCTCAAAAATTCTAAAGCTTTAGAAAAGAGCTAGAAAAAAAAAGAAGACACAAAAAAAAAAAGCCAAAATGTGGCAAAGTGGTGGAATGGGAGGAGGTCACGGAGGGGCCAACAATCCATGGATGAAGCTCATGGGGATCGTCCACAAGGAGCGGGGCCGGCAACATGCAGCCCACGGCCCCGGGGGGGAGAAAAATGACGCGTAAGTAAAGTCCTTCCATAATTAACTTAGGATTAGACTTACATATAGAGTAGTATCATTATTACATTCACGCTCACCCACTCAAACTCATAAAATGCATATATCAAAAAAGAAAAAATTTCAAAGACGACGTATAGTGTGATTTCTTCATTTGCTTGATACGAAAAACACAGCGGGAGGGGTGAGCTCTCACATAGTAATTGCGATTATGGCTGCATAAGCCCGCGAGAAGATTTCTATTTCCTGTCTCCGGCCTCCCATAACTTGTCATATTTATTAAGCATTTAAAACTAGCATATAATATCCAAATGCTTTTCGAGATGTCTGCCATGTGTTTGGTTGGATTTGGATTTGGATGTAGCGTAGCTACGCTCTGTGAGTACAAGTTTATAATTGTAAGTCGTGAAGTAGTTACACATGTAGTAGAGGCTGGCTCTGTCTGGACCTGGTTCTCCTACATGAATGTATATAACCTCCTGAAAATACAAGGGAAAGTCTTCTTGGCCCCTCCATTATATAGATAATAATGTTTGTTCATTTAGCATGCTATACGGTTGAGCCTCCAACTCCAACGTCTGTTTGTGCGACACAACCACTCATCCGTTCTCATTTTCTGCATATTTATAAACACATACACATGGACACAAAAAAAATCGTGTAAAGCTCCTGAGAACCTTTCCTTTCGTTTGTTTACATACAAAACACTGGAGTGACTGTAGACTTGTGTATAATATGAATGTAGAATCATTTAATACTCTCAATATACCTAAACCTACCTACCTACCAGAGGTACAAAAAATAGTCAAAGCTTCAAACTGCATGGTATGTTATGGCCTGCTCTCCACCCGTTCATGCCGTGCTACAATGAAATCTTGAGCAGACCCTTTATTCCCCATCACCATCATCATTAGTATATTTATCCAGTGGAAATTTGCTCATTCCGAGTCCTGGTTTCACACATGTGAGACTCAATTTACGAGGACGAGATTGAACGTGAACAAGTGCTCGTGGTTTTTTTTTATCTGATACTCCTGGGAAACCAAAACCGAGACCCAAATGAACCATGTAGGTATATCATTCATATCTCAGTACTGAGTACTCTGTACTCAGTAGACTCCCATGTAGTCGTAGTATTTGGAGTGTTGCGATTACCAGTTGCCGCCTCAGCACTTTTCCACAGCTCCTTCCGTTCTTCATCTTCATGGCTCATCCAAAGGCGGTTTACTCATAGTTGGTCTCTTATTCCGATTCCGAATGTCTATACCGCGTGTTGACTTAAAGTCATATATAGGCTATAAATTTAATTGAGATTTGTAGTTAGAACACTGACTGCGACCGACCATGAGACCGGTACCGGTACCGGGTCTGGTTTTGGAAGATACTTGTAAAAACTAAAAATCTTCTTTATTTCTGTATCCCTGTATTTTATAAAGTACCTACGAGCCGTTCTGTGAGTATTTTCCAAAATACACACAAAGATAGTCTTTCTTTTTGAAAGTAGGTAAGCAGGCCTTCCGTCCCCGCTGGCTTCGTCTACCGCAGGATGGGTGTTTAGGTTTAGGCAAACCAAAGAGACAGTAACTAGTAGTGTGTAGTAGTTGTGAGAGGCTCTCGTTCTCCTCTCCACATCTCTGGACATATAGAATTGAAATTGACCCTGGAGCTCCTCGTAAATATGTAAATCCATGAATTAATGAATTTACCTTTGCTTTCTCTCTTGTATTGATGCTGGGGCTGGCCGTGGGAATGACTGCAACTGTAAATAGTGTGGGTAATGTGAGAGTTTCATCATTCCATATCTATAGAAAATTTCCCACTCCCACTCTACCATTTCCATCTCCACTATAGGGAGAATTGGCTAGTTGTGTCGTAGCTTTGTAGGTAGACCACCCGAGACTCAAGAACACACGTCAATGTTTCCCCCGTAACTGCCTTAATAAAGCACTAATGACAGTATTATTGGATTCATGGATTTACCCAGTTCAGAGTTCTCAGTCAGAGTGAGTAGGAATTTGTCTGTACCGGGGCCGGGACCGGGACCGGGACCGGTACCAGGGCCAGGTTCCACTTTCGCATCTAGGTACCTATACCCACTACTACCTCTACTCAACACGGGAAGTGTGCGTATATGCATGGAGCCACAGTCGACGCGGTACATAAGCTCCTAGTCCAAGTCATGAATTATTTACATAGTACAGATATGGGAATTTACTCCTAGAGTCCTACAGCTTATGGCATATACAGAGACTCCTTCCTCTCTAAAGTCACATGACGTCATCTGTCCGGATTAGCTTCGAATGCAAGTGCTCTCAAGTGTGAGAGCAAGCATGAATTTGAAACATAAAGTGGTAACGTAAAAGTAAAATGCTAAATAACATGCCTAATACATGGATACAGAGAGTGAGAGAGACAGAGAGAGAGAGAGAGAGCTGAAGCTGAACGAGGACGAGTAGACGCTGTAGTGTGTAGTAGTCTCTCTACATACAGATAATATATGTCATGTCATAAAACGAACTCAAACTGAAAGAACTCAAAACTCAAAAGTAGTCAATGTAAAATGTAAATTGTGAAACTTTTATACACCGCTCAGAGTACAGTACAGTAGTACCTACTCTTCTAGAACTTCCACTACAGTAGACTACAGACTTTGAGGGAAAAAAAGTGGATTTTGTCCTGTACATTTTGTATGTACCTCCATGAGGAGGAATTCAAGTTATGCCGTAATGCCGTTGGATTCGGAGTTGGAGGCGTTACAGGTTTTCTCTCGTAAATGTTTTCTGTACCACACACACAACAAGACAGTGACAACAAAAACTAAAACGACAAGGACAACTTTACAGTATATAGCCATATAGCCGTAGAAAAGACCTCCAACAATAGCCACAGTCACATTCTCTCTCGTATCAATTCCTCCCTTCTAATTACTCCTTTAATGTATTAATGCATAATCCTTTGGATGGAATTCAATATTGTATTCTCCAGTATTACACAAAACTAACTTGAAGGGAGAATGGCTCAGGATTTTGAGGGGATATTTTTTTTTCTTTACTTAAATACAATATTGAATTCCGGCCCTGATCTTCCGGTTAAATGAAATTCTATTCCCACATCTCTCTCTCTACTTTCTACTATAACCGGATTCCTTCAGTGTCTTCTTCACTCATTTCCCTTTTACTCCACAAGGAACTCACTCGTCCGACGCCAGGCCAGACTACAGCATAGCTATTATACAGAGCAAAGTAAACCAAGTCGACGTGGATGTGAATTACGCCCTCATAATTTCTCCAGGATCCAGGCAGGATCCGAACCTGAAAATAGCAAGAAGGACTGCAGACTGGCACTCATATTTTCTATAGTTTGATTCTTCCCTTTCAGCTTTCATTTGTGTGCTTGGATTATATTATGATTATATACTTTTACTCTCTCGTCTTGCTACTATTATAAAACAATTTTGAGTGGATCTTCGTGAATTCCTGAGCTTCACGAGAACCGACGTCCCTACTATACGCCCCTTCGTCTCACTTTTAAAGTTGAATTGAAAATTGAATGCCACTGCTTATGCATGAGTGAGAGAGGGAGAAAGAGAGACACTTGAATAAACAGAATTCCATAATGCTCAGCCAAGTCACGGTTCACTCGTCCCCTCACTCCTTCCCATGTAAGATATAACTATACTATATGTACCTACCTATCTACATAATGTAGGTACTACCCTGCTACTTGACTCAGCTATAATGATGGAGCAAACCAAGTTATCGCTAGTTATATACTATTCACCATGCTTATCAATTAGAGTGTAGTAGGTCTAAAATTGAATAAGAGTGGAAGTCAAGATTGAGTAGGATCACATAAGCCTACAGGTTATTAGGTCTACCACCCGTCACTCAGTTAATTAATTATAATATCATCCATGCACACAAGGAAGTGGGGCTGATGAGATCCTGATACATCTCATCATAATTGATGGCTCTGGAAAGTAAGTGAAAGATTGATACTTTAATAAAGAAAAGTCGGTGCCGGTGCTGGTGCTGGGGATGATAATATTATGTAGTATGTGAGCTTCAAACTTTCATGTGTTCGGTTTTGGTTTCGGTTTCGGTTTCGGTCTCGGTTTTAGTTTCCGTATACTATGCCACTATCACAGTACATATGGAAAAACCCACGACTGTCGGCACATAAAAAGAGTCACATGCTGTGTAAATGTGCTCAGTCAGAGTGTATGACCGTCCCCATTATATACCGCTACTGTAACTACTTACATCTGCATCTGTATGATTGCGTCTTTCTTTTTTGCGAAATTCCAAAGTACAGAATACAATACATGATTAATATTGAAGTCTTCTTTACAATACAAGCTGACTGAGGAGGAGACACTGTGAGGGGGATATATTTTTTGTAACAAATATTTATGCGAGGCTTGACTTTGCCTTTGCACTCCCAATTTCAATTTAGTGTTGGTTGTGAGAGACAAGATTGGGTTTGGGTATATATTTTAAGACTTTTCGAGTTGTTAAAAACGTTGCACTTCTCTTGAACGAGCGTTTGTTTGGGCTCGGGAAGAATCGATGATTTACGAGGTTCATGAAAAGATGTTTTGAGCCAGTGAGAGATAGAGAGAGAGAGAGTACAGTATGTCTGTCTACTGTGTACTGTATCTGTTCCGTGTTGTAAGGAGAGTACAAGATACACATGTGGTAATGCAATCCAATCCACGGGCAGATCGTGAAGAATTTCATCCGGATGCTTTCCGTGGTTTTATATTCAACTGTCTGTAGTAGTGAAGAGACCAACTACAAACTACAAGTGCAAACAGAGCTTTCGCAGTACGAATAAGAATAAGAATACGAGGAAAATCCTGGAGGCAATTGAGGCAAGGCAGGAAGATGTTATGTACCTAACGTGGGTAGCTGGGCCTCGGCCTACCTATATCACTATAGCTCTGTGTCTGTGGAGCCGGAGCGTGGAGAGCACAGAGAGAGAGAGAGAGAGAGAGTGGAGAAAACCCCCTAGTCGTCCATGACTCAAATGCAGGGATGGTGAGGACTAACTAAGTAAGTAGGATTTGAAGACAAATTGGGAGAGATGAGAACTTGTTGGGTGACTCGTTGTCAGGACTGAAAGAAGATGATTCCCACTTGACTAAATTCCTGACACAAAACTTGTACATTTGCACATAGTCTTACACACACAAAGCACTTCCTGATTTATGACGAGCTGCATCATTCTGTCACACTGTCTCTCAGCTTTTCTCTCTCCTTCCTTTCTCTATGCGACTTTGTAAATACAAATATCTGTGTACTCTCTCAGATTTTTTGAGATTTTTTTTTATCTACCTCCCTCATTGTCAGAGCAACGCAGATATATATGCTCACTATAGGTCATACAGGGAGCAGCAGCATCAGCAGCAGCAGCAGGATGCAGAGCCCTAGGGTATGGAGTGGAAAATGGAAAATGGAAAAAATAAAAACTGATTTACAGTCTGGCTGTCTTCACAATAGTCTACCCACTAGATTTAGACTAGACTATATATCAGTGCCTACGTACCACTACTACTACTACTGCTACTACTACTACTACCACTATCACTACTCTTCTACACACTTAACTCACATCTGTTGTTAAATACCTGTCACAAAAAGAAACGATTCTTTTCATCTTACTGCATGAATTAAAAAGTCTAATTAAGTCTAATCGTACGCCATCAAGTCCAAAGGCCATGGCATATGGCTGTCTGACGATGAGTTCTCGCTTCTGCTCCTTCACTTTTTTTGGCCTACAACTTACAATAAAACTGGCGGGGATTATATTTAGAAAATATGGAGCATACATAATAATAGTTGAGTATAACATTAAAATTCACATTACATTAGAAATAGAAACTAAAATATAATCCTGACTTTTTTTCTGTTTCCTTCTTGAACCTCTACTAATTTAAATCCACATTTATAAGGGGATGTAATTTTTGAAATTTTGAGAACTATTATTATTTATTTGAAAATTCATTTTTGTTTGAATGGATGGATTTGACGCTTTTCCCAAAAGTATATATAATATGCACGTCACGTGGAGGGAAATAAGAACATTGACACGTTGTAAATTAACAGGGCATAAGTAGGGACAGGGAGTGTTTAAGAGGGAAACCGACCGAGTGTGTCTCCTCTCCGTCTCCAGTGCATACATATGTAAACTAATTCTTGAAGTTGTCTGCTTTGAATCACGGCATGACGGAATCAAATTAGCATCTCACTTTAGTTAGAAATCTGTCCGCACTCCCCGTGTTGATCTTTTCTTTATCCTTGTCGCCTTTCAAATATATTCAAACCAACTATGTACTTACTACCCTCCTTGTACAGAATCCTTACCGTGGCAAACACTCCCGCTCCGATTCACTCACATAGTCAAAAATAAAAATTGAATTAGCCAACTCAAAAACTATGTCTTCACCTCTTCGCATGGATAGGCGGCGGCGGATAGGTAGATGCCTACATATAAACAAATTACAAATCGCTCCATGACTTCCCTTTTGGTTTCAGTGTCGGATTCCTCTTTGACTTGTGAAGTAATATTCTCCTATTTCCGTTTATGTATATAGCCGAGCTCAATATATTCAACCTTCGTCTTTGCCGCTCGCTCTTATTCCTAGTAAGTAGGTAGACAGTAGTGAGTGGAAAAGCTGAGAGATCAAGACAGACTTAAGATCAGAGCCCCGTTCCATGGTTAGCAGGAGTAAGAGAGTAATATCAATGAACCTTGTCATAATCTTGTATATCTCATCTTACAGTTTGTTTGAAAATAAATCAAAAGCAATAT
>OX461809.1:73861207-74070117 GCA_949802685.1 Dicyrtomina minuta | reverse complement strand
CTTGGACTTGGGAAGGAGTGAGGTAGGGAACGTTCCTGGGTTTTTGTAGTATATCTGTAGTAGTGCATCCTCTACACTCTCTGTATATGTATAGTGTGTGTGTGAGTATGATGGAGATCGTTTTCGTTTTTCATTTTTGTTCTTTTGGCTCCGCCATCACCAATTCCATTCCATTGCATTGCATTGTGTGTGTGTGTGTGTGTGCATTAACTGCTATATATTATGTGCTTATCAAGTGATTCCGGACGGAGTCTATGGAGTAGAAGTCAACTTTTGTGGCGCAACATGTTCCATTATATATAATAATATGTAAAATAGGTAGGGCTCCCATGTCAAATGGTCTACCTCCTCCCGAATGATTTTTCTCCCCCCTGTCAGTTCGTTTACTTTTAATTATAATATAAAATTGATTCACTATCTTTATAGTGCTAACAGGATTTGGCAAGGAGGAAATTGCTTCTCTCTGTTCTTTCCTATATCTTTCATTTTGCATTGTTTTATTTAGCTGTTGTTTCCATATGGGAAATTTACATTTGATTTTGAATCCAGGTCGGTCCCATATTTAGATGAGGGGTAATTAATTGTAAGTAATTTCCCGTCCCCCAGTTTATGCGGCTATGATAACACTTTAAGGGTCTTTCCTATAGATATAGGAAGTAGGACGGTGCCTTGATTTTTAAATTAATAATTTATTTTCTGCACAGGAGATTAGAATTTGTATTTAAAATTTTGAAATTAAGGTTCGAATATTATATGTGCCGTTGTAGGAATGATAATATTGGGATTATTGACACAGGTTTTAAGTTTAGATTTTTGAATTAATTTGTGAAATAGTTTAGTGGTGGTGGTGAGGAGGGATTGAGAATATCAGTATTCCAAAACATTTGAGCAAGATCAACACACTTTTAATTATCCCTCTCAAATGTGTACACGACATGCAAGCACACAATCCATTTAATATATCTTTGTTTTCCCCTTATTAGTAAAATAGCAATATATGCAAGGGTGTAAGCTATAAGGTTGCTGAACCCCTCACAGTTTTGTTCCAAACTAAAAATGACATTGACTCAATGACGTCACTCATTACATTTCGATTTTTGATTAAAATCCTAATCCTAATCAACGTCCAAACAAGACCATAGAACATGAACGTGCGGTCTAAGGACGTGGATTTGCAAGTTCAAACAGGGAAAACACGAGAATGCAACTACAAAAAATTGTTGGTTATTTATTTTTATGTTTAATGCGCACGTTTTGTTGAGTTTCCTGGCCTCAATCTGATTTTTGTACTTTTATAATTAACAGATGCATTTGATTGGCATTCATTTTGGAATCAGAAGTCTACACTCTACACTCTACACGGGTATAGAGAGAGCAGCATAATATAAAATTAGAATTATTTTATTCGTATACATAGGGATGGTAGATGGTTCATAAACGCCGTCACTCAAATTATCAATATTTAATAAGAATTTTAGAAAACTCTCCTTACTGATGACATCATTTATGGGCGATCCCTGACAATGCACTTAATAACATACGAAATTTGCAACTTTATACATTTTCGCAGACGTTATTTTTGTTACTCTGTGAAAAAATGGAGGTAGTCAGTATTGCTTTTTAGTATGAAATGGCGATAGTCAGGTTTGATCCTTCGCCGACGATCTGTCAATCCAATTCTACATCTTTATACTATTTCTGTTGTCTATGGGTTTTGAACTGCGTGTAATCTGCCGTGAATTTATGTTGTATGCAGAATCCAAAAAAAAACCTTCGCAAAGTTCTTATTTTTGGGTCTTTTTCGGAGATTCGCTTTTGTTTCGTCCCAAATTCGAAATCCATGGGTATTTGTAGGTTACTGGATATAGTTTATTGCCAGGACGGGGAAAGTTATTGGTGGTGGAAGGCTTAGAGAATTATTTCGGATTTGTGAGTTGACATGTAGGGAGTCGGAAGCAATTGAGAAATATGAGAGAATGGATGTGAGATGCGTGGAGCTCAAAGAGTACAAGGAGGGAGATGAGATGAGGTTGTACAGATTTGAAAAGCAGTGAAATGACACACACACACACACACACACTCTCACACACATAAAAAGAAAAGGTTACTGTTTTTTGATTTATTCACAAAATATGATTCTTACTGAGGAGGAAGAAGGACACAGAATGGTGAAAAAATCTTTTCAGTCATTGCCTTTCCGCTTCACATCAAAGCTTTTTTGTCTTTAAAATCAATAATCTCTGTTTCTTTTCAAGATGGAAGACTTTGCGGTGTCTGGGAGGCAAGGGTGATTATATGTATTGGTGGAGCATACATATGGCAGGAGAGAGTCGTGGAGTAGTCCTAGATTGTTTCTCTCCAACTTCCTATCATATGTAGTTTGCACTCTGTGTATTTTTACTCCGAGTGTGTGTGTATATATATATGCACTTACGATCAGTGGGACTGGTCTTATTGGTCCTGCCTGGTCGTAGTCGTAGTAGTAGTACTGTCTTAGGGACGACTTGGAATTCCAACTCCAACTTCCACTGTCAATATGTTTATAGTGATATCAGTAGTACTAAAAAAAGTCAAAGCTCCCTCATGTAAAAAAAGAAATCCCTCGAATTCGAAGACGAAGACGTAGGCTAGAAGGATAACAGCGTTGCGCCCTCCTTTTGTTTTCACAACTATAAAAATGCGTAATATCTGTATATTATATTATTATGTCAATTCTTTATTGAGGGATAAGGAGTGAGAGAGAGAGTCTGTTCTTGTCACGTTGACGCTCGTTGCATTTACAACTGCATTCAATTCCAAAGATTGCTTCCGATACTCATAATACTACAGTCCTCTTCAAGCTTTGATTTCATTCAAGATCCACACGTAAATACACCATTGAGTATCGAGTATTTCCAAAAGCTCTAAAGCTCTCCGAAATTTTTCTGATATATTTTGAGTTTATGTCCATGACACTAATGCCATGACACTAACACTTGGGACATGTCCGCCGTCCGCAATACCGCTGTAGAGGGATGCTTGTTCAGACGGTTCTGACACTATATGGGACTCGTACTACTGAGACTGAGACTGGCCCTGGCACATTTCGCCCCGTCAATTGTGGGCACTCTACACATTGAAGCAGCGGCTGTTGAGATGTCAATGGTAGGATCATTCTTTGTCCTATGTGTGGAAGACATCTCCCCCCTGACTGCGACAGTATGGTACTGGCTTTTTGCTTTCGGGCTAAATTTATTCTTGAAGCATAGGGAGTCAGTTTGGGTTGTCGCTTCCGTTATCTGTTGCATCTATGCTTATCCAGTTGTAATGCACGCCAACTATATTCAAATTCTAGTTTGAAGACAAATTAAATGTACAAGGATTTTGAATTAATATTACAATAATTAATTGACTCGTGGTGTAATATAAATACACATTCTGTGAAGAACCAAAATGACCCATATCCAATTTAAGCTAGAATCAAAATGAGCTATGTCACAAAAACAAAATGAGAAACATGCTTAAACTGTTAATTAGGAGTTTTTGAAAAGTGCAAAATGTTCTATTAACATGTTTTAAAAAGTGTAAAATGTTCTATTTACATATTTTTGAAAATTGTAAAATGTTCTATTTACATATTTTTGAAAAGTGCAAAATATTCAATTTAAATGCTTGCAAGACATTCTTAAATATTTTTGCAGATAGTGGATGTTGTTTTTAGCTACAAATGGATATGGGTAATTTTGGTTCTTAGCATACGATAATCATGTTTTCTTTATGTGTATTCAATTAGAAAGCTCACCTTAACAAGTAGCATACTGCCAATGCGATGGTGTGATTTTCTTCATAATTTTTAATTCATTAATTACAGCCAATGAGCTTGGACAATTCTTTTTTGCCACCATATTAAAACAGCCCTAATCCGCTTCAACTGTCTTGTAAATGAGAGATAATAAATTTATAAGCTTCTTAATATTTTTATTCAGGTTTAGCAGTAGTTTCAAAGTTCTCCCGCTTATCCCTCCTTCGAGTCCTTGAACATTGAAAGATACACTATAAATTTAGGTTTTGATTTTTTTTGTTAAAGGAGAAAAAATGCATTATAAATATACGCATTCAGTAGCAAGGAGTGTAGATGTAGGTGGGGAGGTAATCACATGCTAAAACACCATTAGAATCCTGCGAAGCGTTTCTTTCCTCTGCGCCCTGCATTAATGTGTCTCTTTCTCTCTCTCTCTCGCTCTGTTTATCTACCATTCGGGTTGACAGGGTTTCGTTTATCAGAAATGTGACTGGATTATGTGGGGAAACATTAAGATTTTGGAAAAGAATAAATAAATAAGAGATGCAATACCTTGCCAAGTGAAATAGGTATGATATTTATATCTATATGTATATGTGTGTGTGTGTACTCACGGTGTATAATCATAAATAATATCATTCTTCTACCAAGTCTTAACAGGTCTCTCTTCCTACCTACCTGCTATGCATTGATTTTTATTCAAGCAGGAAAACAACAAAATTTCTGAACATTTCCTTATAGAACGCTCACATGCATCTTACCATAGGGCAATAATATTTCGAAAGGAGAAATACGAAACCGTTCCGTAAGTGAATCTATAGTTTGGATTTTCGAATTCAGCGTAGTGTGAGTATATGGACGAGAAGCGAAGGAGCGTGAGCCAGGACCAGAACCGAAAAGCGAGTGTTATATTCTACAATTCTACCAAATCCAAGAGTCGTAGTAGTGGTAGAGAATGGCGTATGGAAATATTAATACGCAACTCTGTAGGTCTGTAGCACGCTGTTCCAAGTATGCACAGCCTCCTGCTTCTTTTACTACACGGACGACGATGAGCAGGCGAACCGGGGCTGGTCCCGGTCCCGGTACCGGTACCGGCATACTAGAACTAGTCCAGCTGTAGAAGTAGTAGTGGAAACGAGAAATAGGTTGGCTCATTCTCAACATATCAGTGGATATAAAAGTATCAAAATTTGAAAGACAACTCTATCTTCCATCGGATATGCGATGCGACATGACAAGGGAGCGTGATATTGATACGCTACATCATCCGTCCATACCGTGAGGCTTAGCTTCCGCCGCCACTTCTAAAGCACTAGGTAGGTATATACATCTATCAGTAGGACTACTCCAAAGCTCCAGTCACAGATCTATACACAGTTATTTCACGTCTTCCTCGTCTTCAGTACACACTCACTCACACACTACCACGACTACACTGTGAGACGGAAGGTAAGATTTTGAGAGGGGGAGAACAAATTGGCTAATTTGAACTGAAGTCGTTCAAATTGTCAAGGCAGGAGGCTACCGATAAAAATAAAAAGAGGACAAGATGAGATGAAACGCAGAGACGTTGAAGTAGATGGATGTAATTTAGAAAGAGCCCGAAGAATTGAAAAGAGGACGACGAGAAATCTTGTTCGTCTCGTCTTTATCTCATCTCTCTGTCTCTTACCACCTCCACCACCACTACCACTACCACTACCACTACCACCGCTACCCTTATTCTTTTACTGTATTATTGACTAACTGCACGGAGATATTATAGTCTTGTGGTTTTGGGTCTGGCTCTGGCTCTGGATCTGAATCTCTGGCTTACCAAGAACGAGTGAGCGACCAGCTCTACTCAGCTTCCGCAGCCATATCCACTTCATTCATTCATTTAATTCATTCCTATACTCATATAGTATTAGAGAACCACGAGCCTTGTTTCGTCTTCGTCTCACCATTCCACTTCCATCAGCTGAAACGATACAATAACGCTCGAGAACTTATTAGACGTCCCTGTATGTGCGCTCTTGTTTGTCCCTTTATGTCAGTCCTGTGTGTCGGTGTCGGTGTCGGTAGGCTCCGCAGACATGATTGCGTGTAACTTTTATCCGCGGAACATTCCTCAAAATATTTTTTATCCTTCCCGTCTCCATATCCTCCTCTATGTCTCTTCTTGTACGGCACGGGAATTTGAATTTTTGCTATTGTACGCGCACAATGAGGGAGACAAGAAAGGAGCATCATGTTCGAATTCGAGTGAGGGATCAGGAGAGGTAAAAATGTTGAATGTTCAAAAATGTTTGTAAACTGGTAAAACGGGATGAAATGCGGCTGCAAAAATTTTGAGAAGGATAAACATATAGCCATATGGGAATGGGAATGGAAAGTGGACGTGGACTGACGAGATCGAGTGAGACTAAAAGAATGATATTATGAACAAAGGAGAGAGGTATGATCATGTGGTTTACTTTGGATTGAAAAGAATGAATATGCGGGGGGAAGGAGACGGAGACGGAGGAGAAGGACGAGGACGAGTGAGTGAGTGCCTCCTACTCCTACAAAAGTCAAAATCTAAGCAGGCGTAGGTATGCCTACTGATATAGCTATAGTGTATTCAGATGAGTCTCTCTCTCTCTCTCTCTGACTGAGTTGAGGTTGTAAATGTATCTTTACATTACTATTACTATTACTATTCCATGAGAGCAGCACCATTCTCACAGAAAACCTTCTTCCTCTCAACCCATCAACTTCGGCTTCGGTTTTGAATATTGAGGCAAAGACCTAAAAACTCTCAAAACTCTATGCACGGTTCAGCACCGGATTCGGAGTCGGAGTCGGATTCAGATTCGGATTTGGTCTTGGTCCCGGTCCCGGTCCCGGTCTCCGTCTCGGCATGGGCTTTGGAATGTAACGGGAATGAGTTTGTCCGCCCGTCTTGTTGTTTGGCTTTCATCCACCACCATCATCACCACTGATATCACATAGTCAGAAAAAGTAAGGCTCAAGTCAGAATACAATTTTCTTTTCCCTTAAACTCCTTTTTGTCAACTCACCTAGTTACACATTTCCACATCTTTCCGTCGTCCTCTTCACCACAGCTCCACATTTCAACAGATAGTCTGCTGATGCTCTGCTTCACGTTCTTATCATTTTCTCTCTCTCTCTCTCTCTTTTGCGCTCTGTCTCATAGGACACAGTGCATGCTAGATTCTATGATGAGCAATTTTGTTTTCATTTCATTCTCGTTTTCGTTTTAGAATTCTTCACCCTTTTAGTATTAGGGACGGGAATGCTTCTGTGGGATATATGGTGTTGGTCGAGAGTAGTAGCATGTATTTGGTCCGTTCTCCCTGTCCTGACATTGGAGAGAGAGGAGAGCCAAAAAAACTAATTTCATGGATTTATCATAGATTGTCTCCCTTCACTCTTCACCGCAAGAGTGAGACTAAAAGAGCGAGAGAATGACAATAATGAAACTACATGGAGGGAGATGGGAGAGGTAGGGATTGCGGATTTTGAACGTATGAATTTAATTGTGTTACTATTCCAACTCACAACTTTACGCGTCTTCAAATACTGTAGTCGCACTCTCTCTCTCTCTCTTACCAGTCAGTCGTCTCTCTCTCGAAAGATGTTATGGTGTTGAGAAAGGAAAATTACCGACGCTTAAGTTTCTCAAATCATTTCCTCAGCACAGCCAAATGCCTTCTTCAATATTCTATGTTGGCGTTGAGATTTAATATCAGAGGATTTTCGAGCTCTCATTTCTACTTGTACTTCCACTCGAGCAGCCTGGAAGGAATATACTATAAAGTTCTCAGTTTCTGAGTTCCACTCCTATGTATATCTGTATATGTTGTATCATGTGTTGAGAAGTTTATAGTGAGGGGAGCGTTGAGGTACATGATGTCGAGTCGTTTGTACATATTATGTTAGAGATGAGAATTATCTGCAGAGAACTCTGAGGACAGAAGGAGCATGTAGAGTATTCACTTTGTTCTACATTGTCGTTGTTTTGTAGTTCTGCCAGCCTCTCTGAATTTCAATCCAATGAAGTCTCCGCCTCCCCATCGTTCCATATTATAATCTACAGTTTGACACTTTGCCGAGAGAAAAAAACATTGTCTGTGTGTGTATATAGCTGCGGAGCTGTTGCTGTGTCTGTGTGGGAGAGTCTGAGAGAGTGAGTGGAGGACTGGGTATCAAGCATTTGAAGGGGCTATATAGTATATAGATACATAGAGAGGGAACGTGCATATTTGTATTGAATTATTTCAGATTCGGATTCGGATGCAGCAGCCCCACATGTGTACACAGTTTTTTATGTAAAGATATGCTATTATAGTGGAAAGGATATAGGGAGAGATATACATACCTACCTACATGTGTATGTAGGTAGATTAGGCCAACATATCTTTGTAATTCACACTGCATTTTGAATCCCATCAGGCTCCCAGCTCTCGTACGTACAATAGTTACCACGTCTAGTGAACGTATCAGATGGATTTTATTTCCATGCTGAAATAATTAAACTATTAGTTGCTATTGCACGGGAATTACACTTGACAGTATTTGTGTCGTTCCTCTTTATTGTCACAGCTAATTATGTGGAATTAATTCCAGTTTTAATTTTGCCGCTGAGGGAATTCAAAATCTTTCAAATTTTCCCTATTGCAATTTTTGTTTTACAGGGTGGTGATTGGTGATATATATTTTTGTTTCAGATGATTTTAATAATTGCTTATATAAACAACGTAAAATGTTTTAAAAAAAATATTTTTATTTTGGAAATTTAGTTAGTATACCTAAATTGTTGTTAAATCGAATGTAGAAATTATTAGTAAAATGGCTAAACTGACGAAAACCGTATTTTAGATTATTATAAAATCTTAAAATGGATGATTATTTTCTAAAATGACATTTGAATTAAGATTTTTGGAAAGCAAAAAATTTAGAAATAATTTAAAAGAAATTAGCTTTACAATTCATAAATTTTTTAACCTTCTTACGATTAATTTCAAATTTATTATGAATTTAGTGTAAAATGTTTTCTTACATTTTTATTTAACTGATGAATGTGTGTGGGTGAGATACCAAGTAAATCGTTCAAGAATTGTATTTAATTTGATAAATCCAATGATAAATCAATACAATTTTTGGCATTTATGTGTTAGTAATAATAATCGTCTGAAGCATAATATGGCCCACACCCCGTATAGAGAAACGGTTGGCCTCTAGTATAGTGAGTTGAAGTTTATCAGGCGTAATATTCAAGAATTAATTTTAGTTGTTGGCTACTGTGAGCTGCGCTATCTCTAGGTAGTGCGACATTGTCTTTTATTTTGATATGGACAATGAAAGAAGAGAGAGAGAGAGAAGAATTGAAGTGCAGCTTACAATGATTGCAATTATTGCTCCTGACACTGACAGAGACATATTTTCCCTTTATAAATATTTAATTTAGGCGCTGGCTATAGAGAATAGAATCGAGATTTGGAAACATAGTGACACTTTAATGTGTTGTGCTTGGCACAGGCAGTAGTGGCGTCGGTAATGACCGTAACATTGCACTTTGCTATTGAAGTGGCAACATCAGCTTCACTGAATTTTTTAAGAAAGAAAGATTAATTCTTAAATTCATTACATTGCAAACATTACAAAATATACATAGAAGTTTTTCAAATTCAATTTAATTTTACTAACCGTCAAAATTTTCTAATCAAGTATTTTAAAACAGTACCACTTTTCTATTTATATGATTTTGAAAAAAAAACAAGACTGTATGATTTTTAAAATTTTCTACATTCACCTTTTAAAAAGGTGGTAAATATTTCAAAATTTGCATACGATTTTTAAATCTACAAAAAAGAATGAGTATTAATTTAAATAAATAGGTAGAAATGCGTACAATTTTAACGAATATTAAAATATTTACAAAAACAAAATCAGCTAGTATTGCCCCTTCAAAAGACGACTTTGTATTTGTGTACAAAACTTGAAGAATAAATGACAAATGACTAATGATCTCCCAACTTTCCTAATGCTTTGGGTTCAGGCTCTGACATACATAGAATTCTGAATGCAATATAGTTTACTCCTTTACTGTTCCACTCTTATTCTTCTTATCGTTAGTACAATATTCCACTCTGTATCCGACAGCAAAGGGAGAAGAGAGTATTCGGATTTAGGTTATAGACACGATAGATTCTATAGGTCCCTATATATATTTACAGTATATTGTAGGAATCGAAATAGGTAGTTGACTCGACTGATGTACGTACTTGGAGAAGTTATTGTACCAGGATTCATGATCATGATGATATCGTCATCGTCAAAAACCCTTTTTATGATATTGCCATTGTTTGTGTGAGGAGAAACAGACTGAGTTTTGATTTGATTCTTTTTGATGGGATACAATACGTGTACTTATCCGGAACGTGTACATGTACACGGAGTGGAACTTGTGTGAAGTTGACGTTATATTGATCGAGTACAATCATGGCTTCATTGTTATTCTAGAAGTAGAGGTGCATACCTCCCATCATATGTATATCACAAACACACACACACACACACGCCACGCCACGCACATAAACAGAGGGCGAAACCAGAGACCCATATTAGAAAGGAAAAAAAAAGAGAAAGACTTATTGTGTATCCTTCATATAAATAAATCAAATATGTTTTGTTGGACAATTGGGAGAGAATCGCGAAAGTTTGGAGAGTAGACAAAAACCCAAATATGAGAATATGAGATAGAGACCTTGAAATGGAAGACAATTGTTCTTCTCCTCCTTCCTCCTTTATAATACTGCTTGAGTAGTTCTGACTCAAGTTGAGGCCCGTCGACCGGTACCGGTAACGGTACCAGTACCGGTACCGGCATCGGCATCGGCATCGGCATCGGCATCGGCTTCGGCATCGGCACCAGCACCGGCACCGGCACCGGTGCCAATGTCGATTCTGCCGCCGAAGGAACTTGAGTATTTCCGTGATGTATTGCTTAAAGGATTTATTCACAATGATCATCACATCACACTCGTCCGGCAATACAACCATGTAGGTCGTCCCTACTACAGAAATGTACGTGAGTCCATATAAAAACGATGACTGGCAGAAACAATAGGAATACTAAAACTTGAAATCGTCCAGTCATCAGTATAAGGAGTCAGGAGTGATAACAATAACAATCCATGTCGCATTGGGGAGCGCACCGTGTAACCTTAGACAGTGGCTATGGTCGCAGTCGCAGGAGTGTAGACATGCTGCTGATTGTGATGGTGAATGGCTATATAGCTCGAACCATAATCCCATTTTCCAACACCAATGCAATACTATTACTTGACCAAACTAAACAATGACCCATCTTTATTATTTGTACACCACACTGCCCTCACATTTCTATTTTCTATAGTTCCTACCTTCCAAGTCTTGTGAGGTTACTTGTAATTTCGCACAAGTAAAATATGTCCTTCACGTTTTTCTCCATGTCGCTTCCCATATAGCTCCAATTTCAGTTTTACTTCCAGTCTTTTTCACAATATCAATCGGCGAAATAAAAAATACGGAATAATACAATTTATTGCAAGTCCACATATTTTCTATTTTATGGAGCAATTATTACAGACTCTAAACAACGGAATTACCCACAAGGAAATAACTTTCCATTATTAAGACTCCAAAAATATAATAAAATTTAAATGAAAAATAGATTGCAAAAAATAAAAACTCATTAGTCATTACAACTGTTGCAAAAAGAAAATTCATAAACGAGGCAAAAAAGTTTGGGCTAAAAAATAATACACTAGACCAATTTGTGTTTTGTATATCTGGAAAATCAAACATTTATATGCATTTTTATTTTACATGTTAATAGTTTCTTCAATTTCTCTGGTTTGGATTTTAGTTACCTAACATAATGTATTCGAGTATGCTAAATTATTGTATAAAATGCAATGGTAACAGTGGAATGGTAGTTAGTATACAAGAGTAATTACATTGGGAGTTACCAGTTATATGTAAATATAACAATTGTGGGAAAATGAAGACGGAGGGAAGGTTTCCCGCTTGCCGCTCTATGTTTCCCATTTGTAGCAGGAGCAGTAGGAAAAAGCTTATCAGGATTTTCTTATGCAAACTATTGCAAACAAAACTTTGAAACTGCTACGAGTGCACATTCTCGAATTCATTGCCAAGTTTTAAACTTGCCAAGTTGGAGAAAGGGGGGGGGGGGGGTGAAAACAAGGGAAATAGGAAAACACGACATATACGCAGTCAATTTCGGTCATTTTATACCATTTAAAAATTTTTAATTTAATTTTGTTTTGTAATTTGAGTCTTAAGCCTCGTCAAAGTTGGAACTTCTGTCGGAGCTAATTAATTTTCAACACAACACTTTTTATCCTTTAATTATTTTCGTCAGTACGTACAAATGTTTGTATACGTGTATATCTTTGGTGTGTAGCAGTGTAATACTTTAATAATAATATTATTTATGCTTCCATATTCACTTGATAAACTTGGAATTTAAATTCTGGACTTAATTATAAATATACAATAAAATTACATCATTGAATAATTATTGTACTAATGAGTATACTACTAGCATGGGAGGGCTCAATGCGTTATATTATGTTAATTGGTAGGTACATTTGTTGGATTGGTGTGTATTTTAGGAGCCTATTGGCCTATTGTGACATTTTGTTTTGGTGCTTATTTTATTTTAAATAATGGAGATGCTCGGAGCCACAGCCGTAGGATTATTTTGTAATTAGTACGTATTCAGAACATTCCATATCGAATATGCGTTTCCAACCTATAGCTTATAGTTTATTCTCGAGGAGTTGTACAGTTGCTCATATTTATACTTCTACCATGTACGGAGAGTATAAAGGAGAAAGCAAATCAATATGATACCTGAACCTAAGCAAATATTTTCACATGAAAAATGTATGTGGAGGGCTCAGTCGTCGAACTACGCAGAAAGAAGTTATTGTTTTCTTTAGTTCTCCTTGTGCGGGCGGGGTGTAAAATTTAAAAGTTGTTCGTTTTATAGTTCAATTTTTTAGAGAATTTATATATTGAGTCAATGTGGAACGATTGTCTTTGGTGCTGGGAGTATAGGACTGTGTAAAAATGCATAATTGAATACTGCTGTTGCCGTTGAATGTTGAAGGTGACATATGAGTCATACGAATCGTACTTGTAGTTGTACACATGCAAACTGTAATATCTGCATCTGCATTGCTTTAAGAATGGCGATATGTACATTTCTGTCCGGAATTCTTAGGACAATTGAAGGGAAATTATGTTTTCGTAGTTCTGTATTTTATAATTAAATTTAAATTTGAATGGTAAGAAATTCGTAAATTGTAATATTTTGTACCTTTTAAAAATAAAAAATTGGTGCCATATATTTGTATTGAAATAGTGCATTTTTTGTTCTATTTTCATGCTAGTTTTTGTAAAATATTCTAATTTCATGTTATTTAAAAGCGCTAAATGTTCTAAATAAATACTTTTTAAAAAGTGATTATGTCTTTCATAATGTGTTTCTCAATGATGCAAAATGATTTAATTACGGGTTGTGAAAATTAAAATGTATTAAATAAATTATTTGTTTTGGAGAGAGCCATGTACATAATATAAATATAGAAATACGAAAAAATGTGCGATAAATACTTTACTTTGCAAATACAATGTTTGATATTGCTCCTTCAAAGTAGTTATTTGGAAATGGCTCTTGCCTTTCATCCAGTTTGAGGAGGGACGGTGAAAGTAAAAGTAAAATTTGTGAACCCTCCACCCATTCCCATCGATCAAATAGCTATATACTTTCTCTTGCACTACTGGTCTCTCGGTTTTGGTCTGACTGTATGTGTATGTGTGTGAGAGAGAGAGAGTAAGAGCTCGAGACGGAAATGATCAAATCCAACTCTCGAACTGACGTTACAGTTTGGATCGACGAGAAAATTCTTTTTGAGAGAGAAGCCCAATGTCACAGTCACACAGTCCTAGTAGCTCTTGGCTGTCATTGGACTGCCGTTGGCGGAAATTGTAATTCCTGAAACGTATAGAGTTGATACGTAAGTGAGTGATATTTTCAATAAATATTTTATCGTCGGCATTGGAAAAAGGAATAAATAAATTCCCCCCTGTGAGCAGTATGAATGAGTTGGAGTTGTCTTTGGGAAGTGTGAGAGAAATTGGATGTTACATGGAAAATTGAATCAAGTTAGACTCAGCCCAAAGCCCTGAGCCAGCGAGAGTCTCTCCCGTCCCATATATACAGTTTTGAATTGAAACAGGACCAGAAAGAGGACGAAACAAGAGAAAAGTAGGCTTTACAAGATTATATTAGGGAAATCCATTCCATTGTCATTGTCAGAGAAAAAAACACTGTTCCGTTCTCACAAATTTTATCAGTAATTGTTGGGAGGACGACGACTTCAAGTACAGAAATAATGAATCAACTGTATGTACGAACAAAGTCTCTCTCATCAGTCCCATTTCCCATATCTCAGCTACTAGTTCAAAGCAAATTATTAAAGTATCAAAAACTGATGTGTCAAATGTCTCTATCTATTGCAGTACATACACTGCAAAAACATCATTTTCTACTTAAGAGGTTTCATATACACAGGTAGGCTTGAATAATATTATAGTTTATTGTTCAATGGATTTTTATGATCCGATTAAAATAATTTTCTCAAAATGGTAGCGAATATTTTCCCAATAAACGCCCTTGCTTTTGAATTGATGAAGCTTCAATATTACATGATTAAGCAATGAATCTCGTGTAAAACTATTTCCAAATGTTTCCTGGATTTCTAAAAGGCTCATTGCTTTCTTTATATAGAAGACGCATTGTCACAACAGTGCTTGAGAGATATTTTCAAATTTGCGTACATTTCACTTAAAGTTAATTACAAACAATTATTTTATAATTTGTTTAACAAAAGTTTAAATCAGTACACAGAGCCTTTTAGGCAATTCTTAGTGTAGGACATGGTCAAGTTAATTTCGAATAAAGTTGTCTTTATCTCTCGCAAGTAATGTAGTCGTTCAGTCCGTAAAATGAACCTAAAAGGCGCCTAAATTATGACGTCAGAGAGTAGGATTTATCATCAGCCCTCTTGTCACTTTACAATGTTAGCATTTCATTTACAATAAAGAAACGACATCTAATTTTTAAAGTTTACGTATGAGTATAGTATCGTATAGTGTGTACAGATTTCTCCACTTTCTTTTATAAGTGTATAGCTTTAAAAATATAAAAATTTATATAAGCATTTTTGTACGTGTAAATTAGCCCTGTAGAAACTGTGGATGTATTTTATTTTAAGTGCATGGTCAAAGTCGCTACCTACCTACTTTTAGGTAGGTACCTACCTGTGTTCACATTCAAAATAAAATTGCATTGGGACTGTGATTGTAAAAGTTTGGGCTTGAACACAGTATGTGGTAGTAGTAGTACAAATCTGGATAAGGTTTCTATATACTAGCACTGGAGATTTGAATCTGGAACATTTTTGCAAGATAAAGGAGTTAATTAAACACGGAATCACTGAAATCACTTTCAAGCAAAAATTCTGGAGAGAGAGAGAGAAAGAAAAAAAACTCAGGTTCTATAAGTTGACTACGAGTATGACTAAAGGAGTATGAGTAAAAGTTTACGGTTAGAGTTTAGTCTTTTAAAAATACCCAATCTGTCCAGAATCAGTTTATATGTGAGATCATCTCGTCTGTCTGTGTCTTTGAAAGTTGATGCTAAAGTTGCTCAGCCCGCAACAGTAAAGTCATGACTTTTAAGTTTTATACTATAACATAAAAACCATAATTGCATTTAAATCTCTGGCCGGAGGAGAAGAAGAAAAACATGAAAGTTTTTGTTCAAAATTTGTCAAGCCTTATTGATATTGACGTTGGAGCTGGCATTTTGTATTTTCTTTTGTAATTTTTGTCGTTATTATATAATTTTTGGGTATAGTTTTGAATTTGGATTTTTTGTAGTACAAAAAATAAATCGTTGTTGCCACCAGTACCAGTACTAGTTTACTCTTGTATGCCTCCTATTCGTAAAACAACATGATTAGAAAGTTGCTTGACAGGGTACGACTCTACGGTCTACGGATTTCTAACAAAAATGTGTGATACAAACCAAAAATTTATGTACCTTACCTAGATTCTTACAGCACACTAATGGTAGTCTATACTGTAGGTAAAATGATTTTAGAATTAAAAATCCTAATAATTTATTACACAGTCAAATATCGGATGTTTGCTGATGATATGAACTAGTACATAGTGGTCAGTGGTCAGGAAGCCAAAAATAGAAGAATAGTATAGTTACCTGTATAGTTAATTATATATTGGAAGGCTTTGGATAGAGTGCTCAAATGTACATAGGTATATAAATGGGTTGGGAAAGTAAGAAAGTATCTACAGGATCTACAGTTTCCCATGTGTAATTACACACGGAAGTTCATAGGAAAACAACAAACTCTTAATCCACACACAGTGCTGACCTTCGCTATATACCTCAATCCCAATTCCTATTTTCCTATACTACCTGTCCTGGTCCTGGTCCTCGTCCTGGTCCTGGTGTTGGAGCCGGAGCCGGGTTGACGAGAGTTTTGCACGAGAGAGTATTTACCTACGTTCCCAGCTAAATGGCTAAATGATGCATGGATAAACAGAGCATTGACATAGAATCATGCAAGGTAGGCGAAGAGAGCTTTCTCCATGTACAAATACTATATCCTTCACGTTGACCCCACACTGGTTCTCTATTCTCTTGTTTGGAATGGACTATTATTTTGACATTCTCATTCTGATTTCACGACCGACGAACCCCAACCATGGAGGTGGATGTGGATATGGACGTGGCTTGATAAAAATTCAAAATATAATCATTATCCACGGCTCTGTATACTTTCCTCATCTCCTGTTCCGATCCGTTCACTTTATAATTTAACGAGGAAAATAGGAGAGACGTGCTGGGGAACATTGTAAGCGATTTGTGGCAAAGTACCCACATACCCACCCACATACTAGTATACATACATATGTGGTATATATCAGACTTGTATGAGGGACATTTTGACGAAACGAGATTGCTCACACAAAAAAAATCTACATTGACGTGATGGCGTTATAGTGATAATAGAAAAGACAAAGAGTTTCTCCTAACAAAATCAAATACTTTTTTTTATAGCTTGAACAGGTTTACATATATTTAAGTGAAAGTTTAAAGAATTTGTATTCACACACACACACACAAAATGTACTTTTAATAATAAGAAACTTGAGCATTAAGAAGGTAGGTACGGTTGTACATGCACCACAGATTAAAAGCATGTTTTTTTTGTTCTGTAAATAAAAATCCAAAATCTTGTAAAAAAAAAGAAAGAAAGTATGAAATAAAAATCCTCAAAAAGAGAAACAAATAAATAAAAACGAAATATGTAGATTTGTCTTGCCAAATGTGCGTCTTGATGGTGATAGTGACGGTGAGTGCTGCTGGAGTGTAAACCTTTCCATTTCTGCCGTGAGAAAATTTGAATGAAAAATTGGACAGACAAAATGTAGTAGTATCAATTTATCTTGGCGTTGAAATTACCATGATGCAATTTTACAGTCTCCACGTCCCAACTACCCATCCAGCTCCTGGTTTTGGTCTGGCTCTGTTTTGCTCATGTAGCTTATAGCCTCCATAACGAGAGAAACATAACGTGTCTTGAGTCTTGAATAAGGGAACGCAAAATTTCCTTCCAACAAGAACTCAGTCAGAGGGTGGGGACTTTGTAGTAGTAGTAGTAGTAGCAGAAGTAAGTAGTAGTAAGCACTATAGCTTCTAAATTCAAATTCAAGCCGAAGTAAGAACCAGAACCAGACCAAACCAGAGCATAGGACAGGAAGGAATATCTGTAGGAGAGGGAAATTGTGGCTCTCTATTCAATAATAAAGTAGGTGGGAGAGATGTAAATATTCGTGATGCCATTTGAGAGCAGTGACAAGTGAAATAAGCGATTTTCTCATATTTTTTGTTCTCTCTCTCTCTCTCCACATTTGAAAAATCCTCCATTCTGGCACTGCTACCATCACCACCATCACCACCACCACCATCACCACCATCCAGATGCTACTAATTTCCACATCCACATCCTCACATTCTCTGCTTCTTCCTTCGTTTGTTCGTCCTTTTCATTTTTCCTTCTCGCTCTCCCATCTTCGTCTTCGTCTTGGTCTTGGTCCTCGCTGTCGTTGTCGTTGTTCATGATCTTCCTTTGAAGGGTTCTCGTTCTCATGATCTGGGTCATGGAAACTGCGCACAAGATCCTAGGTCCTCCCTTCATAGCTCATTGTTTCACGTTGTTTCACTTTTCAGTACCTTCCGAGTTCCTGCTCCTGTTGTTGTTGTTGTTTTTGTTGGACTTGTAGTAGTATTAGTAGTTGTTGTAGTTTTCCTGGCTAGACTCATAGCCATGGTTATTCTGGATTCTGGCGAGGGCTTCTTTATTACCTTTATCATTACTTTCTCCCCTCTCTCTCTCTCTCCTTGGTGTGTGTGGTGTGAGAGTGCTCTAGCTACACTCTCTACTCTCTACACGATCCTTATAGAATCTATTTTGGCAAAAGAAGGAGCCGTGAGCCTGTGTATGTACTATATACAAAGTTCAAGAATGTAAATGCCAGATAACATACTATTTTAGAGGAGGAGAAGCGGAGTGGCGGTGGTCGTGGTAAGTAGTCGGCGAGACAGAGAGAGTATGTGGATTTCATGATATATTACCTGACTCTTATGCTCACATTTACTACCTTCCCCATGTACTTACAGAGAACTACTCAGACGACGACCTACCTACCCATCTACAGTTCTACACTACACGATAGGAAACCCGAGGAATTCCTCCACGACTAAAACAACAGAGAGCGACTAGGTGCTTACTCTACCTGCGTCTGCCTCTGCCACTCCGAGAAGAGTTTTGTCCTCCATGTAATTACATATGTGTAACTACCTAACGTATACCTCCTCGCGTTTGCGGTTGAGCTCAGCGAGATCAGAGAAATGGTTGTGTAACATGTGAATGTCATTTTTGACTATTTCAGTTGTAAAAGGGACATTTATTCACGCAATTATGCTGTCTCCGATTTAAATTCCCAAGAGCAAAGAAGAAAATAGATTTTTTTTTCTTCTTCCACTGGATTCTGAATCCTATTAAATTTTTGCAATGATGATGTGTCAAGCTCAGAAATTTACACGTTCAAAAAACTCCTCTACCACAACACACACACACGTCTCCATTTCCGAGCATACAAAAAGGAGGAAAATCCATTCATTTTAGCCACAAAGTAGACGGAGGAGACGAAAAAAATGTTTCATCAAATAAAAAATTGGATAATTTTTCGGGTGCAAGTTTACGGAGCTCAAACCAAAGAGTAGTAGGATATAGGGAGTCATACGGAGACTGTGAGACCGACACGACGACCACGGACAGACAGACAGATGGACGAATTGTTCACTCCTTCTCTTCTTTCTTCTTGCACTGGTTTGTGGAGATACATAGGAGCAGCTCTACAGCATATATAGGACACAGGGCGGCTGTGTCTCGTGTAATAGAAAAGTGGAAAACTCCTTTTCCCGCTCCCCGCTCCGGACAAGTGAGCCTGGAGAGTGCCGAGCCTCAAAGGGAGATAAAATAAAAAAAAGGGTAAAACAACTGCAGTGCAGACAGATGCAGATGATCTCTCCTCATCTCGCTCTCTGTATAAATGTACAAAAATTTACTTTTTTCCCCGTCCTCACTAAATACTCCCGAGTTCTTCTCTGGAATTTTTCTTTGATAGTCTCTATATTGCGTAGACACTCTGTGTAGTCTCTGGACTTGAGCCTCATAGAGTAGTAAATTGTCTAAAAAAATGTCTAAAAATTCACGTGACTATACATTCTACAATTAAACAGGGCTGCTGCGTTCTTCGTCCAAACGTTCACAGTACTAAAATGGGATGTGGATGTGGGACGCGGCAGTGGCAGTGGCCAAATATCATGCCTTTCTCTTGTACTTGTACTAGGTAGGTACATATTATCTGCATACGTATCTATCGTAAAGGTCGGTGTGTCTGTGTAGAGTAGTAGACTGCTGGAAGGATGAAAAAGTGCTCAAATCCTCAAGATAGTTATTCGTCTGTTCTTTCTTCAATTATGGTCTAAAAAATGTTGAATCATTCATTTTGTTTCCCCAACGCCATGTATATAAGTCTGAAGTTGTGGAGTCTCGGCCTTTAGGTCTTAGTTATATAGTCATGGTGTTGGCTGTTGGTCCTGATCATGATCATGATCATGTCCTTTGGTGATTCTCCAGCAAACTCCAGCTGTCTGCTGTCTCCCTATTCATCCGGAAAGTCAACTTCCCACGACGACGACAACTTGAGAGCATGTACGAATGAGTGCTCTCTCCGCATAGTCAGGTTTTTCTCTTTAATCATATATATTTGCGGGAGTCTGTTGATTTTGGGTTTTGAGGAAATCGTTTTGGTAAATAATTGTGTCCTCAGACTAGAAATACAAAGATAAGGGCAGACGTCTCACAAAGAAGAAAGAAAAAAAAGGAAGACAGCCGCCGTAAGTTTTTATTACATGAGGAAATGTCAATAATTGAAGCTGGATTCCAATACTGCGTCCGAAGCGAATTTCCATTGAAAGCCTTATTCCTTCGAATGTCGATCCCGATAATTTACCAATAATCTTTCTTATACTTATTCCTTTCACCTTGTGTGTGAAGCTCCGAGTCCGAGTCCGAATCCGAATCCGAATCAGAATCCACGCCGGGACCGACCTGGACCTGGACCAGGACCAGGACCAGGACCGGGACCGGGATCCGGGAAACATACTGGATTGGAATGCGATTGTTCAAGCTTAAGCGTTTTTCATGGATTAAATTGAGGATCTCACTACTTCCTTTTATATGCGTGTGTGTATTGAGCTAGGAGTAGGATTGGATTTAAGGTTTGAAAACCGGCACCGTCCCCGGTAGACTCCGGGCCGGATATTTGGTTGTTATTAGATTCTGCTCCGTCGCTAGCCCAATTGGACTTTGAGTATTCTTGGTATGTATCTGGTTGGTTGTATGTATGGTCGTGGTTATACGGATAGTCACAAATACTACATAGGAATATTATTTGCCTCGCAGGGTTTCCTATGGAATTCTAGATTTAGTCCGGATATTTAACTCACCACTACTGATTTCAAATTCCACATCTTGACTCTCTCTCTCACTCTCTCTGATCATTCTGAATCTGTGTTGTATATACACATATATTATATACCTTTAATTCCAATAGTGTAACCACAATCGTACCCTCAACCGTGTCTTTTTTAAAATCGACTTTGTCATGGACCTATAATTCAAGCCGCATCACTCCACCACCTCAATGTGAAACCAAGATTAATTTCTAATTTGCCTCAATCACTGTACCATTCCTATACTTTAATTAATTATAACATGGAACTGTCAGGATTTTTGGAACTGGAGCAGTAATCAAAAACAAAAACAAAAAAAACTTTCAATTGAGAATATAGTATAGGTTGAATGGGAAAAAAAAAGGCCCAGAGTCTCAAAGAAAAAACAAAGAAGATGTATAAGATAAATTAAAATCTAAATTTACTACATAAATTGAATTTGATACGAATCTTTAGGAATATTGTGCATTTTGTTTTTTTTTCGCTCGAGGTAAAGTTATTATGCAAAAAGTTGAAGATGAATAATTCGTAATTTGGCACTAGACTTTCTTAAGGGAAATTATTGGAGTCTCATAAATACATTTTCTTTCCAATTAGGAACTTATTCATCACGAAAAAGAAAACTATTTAGTAAATAGCGGCAACCTGCGTGTTGGGTTTGTTATTGGTCTTCTTTTTCATAGACCTTAAGCACATAATATGTAAAATGCATCTACTATATCGTCTGTGAAGAACCAAAATGACCCAAATCCATTTTTAGCTAAAAACAATTAACAATATCAACTATTTACAAAACACTATTTATATAAATCTATTTACATTACCTATTTGTTATCTATTTTGTTTACTTAACTAACATGTCGGCTATCTTTGGAACCTATTACTTTTTATGCACTCTTTTGTTTTTGTAATTTTGGTTTTTGTTCCTACCTATCTACATAATTTACGGGAATTTTGAAAATCTTTCAATACTGGACCAATTTCATCGAGCCATATATCATTAGAAAGCTAATCACCAGTAGAATTCAAATAACGGAACGAGCCTCCATTATAACAAAACGTTTTCAAAATAACGGTCATTTAATTTTTAAATGCCGCCAAAAATGTGTTGTATGGGTAAAATAACCAAAAACACATTGTGCGGCTTAATTGCTTCTTTTCATTTAAAACATGTAAATTGAAGCTAAAATTTGGCGGCAAATTCAAAATGCTTAATTTTGCTGTTAAGGCTGCCATAAAACAAGGGCTTTAGCCCTTGTTTTTCTACGTATGCTTTCCAGACAATAAATCATTAATATTATTATTATTATTAAACTATCTCTAAAAATATTTAAATATGCCTTGAGAGCATTTAAATAGAATATTTTGCACCTTTTCAAAAACGGAATTAGAAAATTTTGCACCTTTTCAAAAACATGGAATTAGAACATTTTGCACCTTTGCAAAAAACATGGAATTAGATCATTTTGCACCTTTTCAATAACATTCAGGAAACATCAAGGAAATTTTACATTGTTGAAAAATATGAAAATAAAACATTTTACGTTTTTCAAAAACTCCTAATTAAAATTTGACGCATGTTTTTCATTTCGATTTTATGACATAGCTCATTTTGATTCTAGCTAAAATTGGATATGGGTCACTTTGGTTCTTCCAGACGATATTTGATTTTACATTATTTCCCTGTATGGTAGCAGGTTCTCATACAGACTGTAAACTGTAAGGTGTAAACATTGTTACTAGTTAGCTGATTACAACACTTGACCCTCATGACTTAATCTACTTCAAACTTCAAATCCAAACATCAAACAGGTAAATACAGTCTACAAAAATAAGTAACTTACATCTCCATTATAAAAAAAGCCAGAAATAACAATAGAGAAAAACTCGCATGGACTAAAATGCCAATAAATAATACAATGACAATGCATTTGACGCAAATCGCAAGTTAAAGTTGGTATTGTACTGGTACTCGTAATACCAATTCCTGACTGACGTCTAGGAATGAAATGTAGAGGTAGAGTAGAGAGTATTGCATGACAAAATTTTACTTATTTATCAGAATAGGTGGAATGAAAATGTATGTTATGTAGAATGGAGCCGTTTCAACATCTCCCTTCTTCCCACTATTCCCTTCATTACGTCATTTCGGATGCTCCTGCATATTTTACCAACTACTTAGTTCTTCCATTTACTCTCACCAGTAAGGAACTAGGAACCAGGACCAGCATACATTGCCTTAGTTCATGACCATACAGCTCAATGCTGCTCCTCAGTTTTTCTACGGGTGCTCATAGTCAGAGTAAAAAAATTGTGCGGAGTATGGGAATTAAAGGGAAGGGAAATAGGCTTTGCATATTGACTCGAGATATGATTAAAATAAGCATGACAAAGCAGAGTTGTTGGTAGTTTGGGTATTTGAGTCCAGCCACGATGCCAAAGCCGATGCCGATGCCGAAGCTGACATTCATTTAAATAATAAGTTAACTTTATATAGAGGCTGAAGCATGTTTAGGATCAAGAGGCAAAGCCCAAGCTCATCAAAGCTGCAATTATTCCAAGCTTAACAAGCAATACATGGGAAGTTAGTGTCATACCTATGTATTTTTTTTCTCTCTATCCGCTCTACTTGGAGCGTGTAGTCGAGTGCAGATGCTCTTAAAGAACTAACGTAAGAAAGAGAGCGAGAGAGAGAGAGAGAGTAATAGTTCAGCTAGCTACATTTTCTCCCATCTACAATCTTCATAACTCACATAGTGAAATAATATCATTAGCTTGTAAATTTTCTTAGACCCATATTATTCATGCTTGAAATAATTTAAGTTTATGAAAACTTAAGACTGAACCAAAAACCGAGACCGAGGAGCGACCAGAGCTCTCCTATCTCCATCCTCCCCAACTTGGAGCGTGGTTTTGGCTTTGGTTTTGGAAGGTGTATATAGTCTATACAGTACACACGTAGACGGTATCAAAGACCAAAACCAAAAAGATGTACTACGCTTGACGGCTACAATTACCGTTGTTGAGGGCTAGAAAAGGGCCGGAAAGTTGCATTCAACATTCTCTTATTATATCTGCGGTGAGCCGAGCGAGTGACGACAGATTTAATGCATTCTCCATCTTCCCTATGTGTATGATATTATGAAGAGGGAAAGAAAGATGCAAAGTCTGGATTTGGAATCTAGATTACATTGAAACAAGGAGAGCGGGAAAGTAAATGGAATCGACTCATCACTCGTTTAAACCAATTTATTAAAATATCATTCCTCTTACCATGCAGCAACTTCTCTCTCCCTGTCTGTCTGTGTATCTCTCTCTACATCCTTTTATATTTGAGCAAACATGACTCGGCTGCGCCAAAACTTCTGCACATTCAACATTCTTCAAAATTTCAAAGTCTAAAGTGAGAGATAAAATGAACACAAGATTACATAGAGACTCAGAATATACGCAGATACCTGTATTTCCATCCGTTAAAATTCTGCATTAAAATATTGTGTAAACTACTCAGAAACTGTAAAGTTTTAAGTGTTTTTAAAAGTCTGTTGATTTTTTTAAAGTGGATCTGTGAGTACACTATGTATGTACTGTACGGATTTTATATGCTTTTTTTCGATGCTCAAATTTAATGTATTCAAGACGAGCATAAAAAACAAACTTTGCTTTTGACGCAAACTAATCCACATTTGAAAGTTCGGATTTGTGTTGGTCCTCGTACTACAAATGTCACTTCAAGCCTTTACATACATAATTACACATTCCTACCTACCTACCTATATAAACAAGGAAATTCAGGTGGCCTGTTAATATACATATCGTCTGTGAAGAACCAAAATGACCCATATCCAATTTAAGCTACAATCAAAATGAGCTATGTCATGAAAACAAAATGAGAAACATGCGTAAAATGTTAATTACGAGTTTTCCAAAAGTGTAAAATGTTCTGTTTACATGTTTTAAAAAAGTGCAAAATTTTATATTTACATGTTTTTGAAAAGTGTAAAATACGCTATTTACATGTTTTTGAAACGTAAAATTTAAAATTGCTCAATATTCTATTTAAATACTTTCAAGACATGTTTCAATATTTTTGTAGATAGTGGATATTGTTTTTAGCTACAAATGGATATGGGTCATTTTGGTACTTCACCGACGATATACACCCACATACCTATACTAAACTTCCTCAGCTATAATGTTTTTATTTGTATATTTAAGTTGATACTTTACTTTATTTTGGTATTTTTGCCCGGCCCAGCGGTCGGTCCCGGTAAAAATTAAATTCAAATCACTCACAAGTTATATTAAATTATATTTGTATTAAATGTGAAGTTTTGAGCTGCTTACACAGTTTATGAAATCTTACTATATTTGGAGGGCTATTAGCCACGTTAGCCATGTAATGTAGACTTGGAGTGAAATTACAAAATTAACTTGTGATGGGATATAATACGGGGGCTAAGTAAAAGTAATTATTAATTTATAAATCATATCTAATCTTGCTACATATACCTATACGCACTACCTACCTAGGTAGGTACATACAATAGAATTTTAAATCCATTGTGTAATTATATTTAAACTCATATCTCTCCATTCTTTATTAGGAGACTTTAGTTCCAAATTTAGATCTTATAGGGTGCCGACAAGTGTGTAGCAGTTAGGACTACACACACTGACTCACAGTACACAGTATGTGCGAACTGGAGTCTGGTTGTGGAGAACAAAGGCGGATAATTAACACTAGTACTAATTCATCTAAATTAGAGCCTTCCCACCTGGTTCGGTCTGGTGTCTCGTCGGCTAAAAGCGTTAGCATGCGCAGGGATTCAAATGTAAATTACATTTAATGTCCATGTATAGGATATACACATATTATAGAATGTAGAAGATTCTCCTAACTGACTGTAGGTTAGGAGCATTAAAATTACGAAAGCGCCTTTCGCGTAGATTTTTATTCCTTTAATGTGAAGCTAAATTTACATATAAATTTAAATTGAAATATTTCATGGAAGAAAAATGAAATATATGTACCTATCTCTGTGTACATAGGCGGTTTAGCTTAGAGTCTCTAAAGTTGTGGTTTGTCCTGTTGATATGGTAATGGTAGGAAGGAGAGAGTCTCGCTCAGCATTAGCTGTATAGCTTCAGCTGAGGTAGAAGAGTATAGATTTAGACAGGATGTTATTTTAGTACTGGTCGTGATAAAGTTTTGGAAACTCGTGGAAAGATGATTAAAATATGGAGAGGAGTAGTAGCTCTAGCTGTATGTACAGTACACATATTTGGATAGACAGGACGATTCATTTACATTTCGTGACTCGGTCGGTGGGTATGCCTGTAGGGCAGGCAATATATTATACTTTAAAATGTGAATGCTGTGGTGGTGAGGAATATAGTATTGAGGAGAAGGATTGATATTATTGTGCTCTCTCCCCCTACCACACACACACACACACACACACAAAGGGACTACCTATACAGGTATAATATATTATATCGCAGTCAGTCCTGAATGTATTCCTTTGTGAGTGTATCTTTAGACGCTGAGGCTGATGTACATTGAATTTATTTTTTAGACTCACTTCCGGTCCCACAGTAGCTCAAATGGCCAACAGAGCGAAAGTAATTTTCAAAGTTCCTCATTTGTTTCTGTAAGGTTCTTAGTGTACGGCTCTGAAAGTCTCAGAGGATCCTCGGAACGAGACTCTGAGCTTCTCGCGTCTACAATCTCCAGCATGGCATGCATCCGTCTGTAGACTGTAGGCAGGAAGGTAGACGGAGAGCGAGAGAGAGATAGAGAGCCAGAGCATCGCATTGGTCTCAACTCTCAAGGCGCTCAAAAAATCTTTAGATTATATCCTTAACTCTTTCTCTTGGATTGACTCTGATGCCGTGTGTACATTTCCTACCTGCCCTTTCATTACAAGGCAAGCGGAAATATTCCCACAGATAGATGCCTGAAGAAGCAGTACAAGACATCTCAAAAAAGTTCACATTTTCTCAAAGTGGTTTGAAACAAAACAGATTTTTGGTATATTTTATAGCGCACTGTATTATCAGTAGCATATTATGTCTGCATAGGTCGGAAGAAATTAAACGTAAAACTATTAGATTTTAACTGGCACACAATCCGTGGTGTAGAGAAACTATACTTAAAATGTGTTTTGCCAGAATATTTCGAAATAAATACGAAATTAGAATTTTAGTAAAAATAAAGTCCGTAAGTAGTGTTAATATCCATGCAGTCACGTAAGAAAGAGTATTCTGAAATTTAAAAAAAATTATAATGAAAAGTTTCTGAGTTTTTAAAAGGCATTTTGCTGGAGTATTTTGCAATTCAGACAAAGATTGGTTGTATTAAAAATTTTAGCTGTTTTGAAAAAATTCAAAATATTTTCTCATTGCTCAAAGTCTTAAAAATACGTAACATGTGGGAGAGAGAAATCGGCTCCAGCAACAAGGGGCTTAAGCGACATCTAGGTCAGGTTGGGGAAGTAGGTGTAGGTAGTGATAGCAGTAGTAGTAAGCCATCACGTGGGGACTGGATGAGGAGAGCATGGTCTGGTAGTGGTGGTGGTAGTACCAAAGCACTAGGGCCATCACGTGTAGACGGGATGGGCAGATTATGATCTAGAAGGATCCATCCAGATCGTGGTATGGGGAACACGAGCAGACAGCATGATAACGATCCAGGTACAGTAGCAGGCATAGGGCTGTGAAGTAGTGGTCGTATGATGAGGGACCGACCAGGTCCATCGGAGAAGACGAGGACTGGGGGAGCAGGAGGTAGGCTCATATAGAGGTACTAGCCAATCAGCGGGCAGAAGGCAGGCTCATATGGGGATGATAGCCAATCACCGATAGGGTTAGGAATGCCCGTAAGTGGGGTATCTTGGGTCGGTCTTCAGGCTGAAGGCTCACGAGACGATGAACGAAGGAGACGATCCTCATTCCTTTGCACCCCTCTAGAAGAGAAGTAAGTCGGTGGAAGTTCGGCTTGTTCGTGAAGTAGTAGAGAATTCCCCAGAAGTAGAGTTTAAGTTTGTAGTGTAAAGTATTTTAAATACGGCTGTGTAAAGCCATATTGGGGTTTTTAGGGAAATATATTTAATTGTGATTAATATTATTGTTAAGGTATAATTGTTGTTAATTTGTACCGGGTAAACCGGATATTGTGAGTGTATTTTTCCCCGACATAAACTGACATTATTGTGGGTCGGAAGACCGGAAAAGAGACAAATAAAGCGGTATTAGTTGTGTGTGATTTCCCCAGACATTTACTGTGTGTGCGTACTAACTTTAGGCATATGGCCGACAGCATATAGGGGGCTGTGTGAGACTTTGTTTAATAGTGTGTAATCATTCGGGTCCAAATTGCCCCGGTCAGGTAGAGCCATAGGCATCATCATTGTGCATAGACTAGGCTGGTCGGACGGACCAGTCTCATATTGCCCATAAGCGCATCATCTACCTCTTGACCGCGTAGGCTCGATATCTTGGAGTGGAGGTGCTGAGGGCGAGGTACCAGCACTTGCATACGAGTGAGACATACTGTATCTCCAGACCACACGAAGGAGCATAGCTCGGACCGAGTGTTCCCCAGCTTATCCAAGGGAGAGCACCCAGAGACCAGACCCGAGGACCTGGACCTGAGCTCAACTCGAGCTCATACCTGGCTGTAGAGCAGCAGGTCGGAAGGTCTAGGGCTCAGAAGGTGAGGACGAGGCGAAGTTGGTCGGTCACAAGGAACGGAGACCTGGTGAGCAGACCTCGCTTGGTGGGTCGGGACGTGGAGCTCAGCTCAGCCGAGCAGTCTGTGAGCAGGAGCAGGGAGATCCTGAGGACCGGACCAGCAGAGCTGCCGAGAAGGAGGACGTCCGCACGTAGTGGAAGGGTGGTCCTGGTGCTAGGAGGCTACGGAAGTGTGGGTTTAAGGTGTTTTAGGAGATTCCCCTATCACACTGGCGACTGCGACGGACACAAGATCATCATCTTGTTAGAACCAACGCACACCAAGGTGAGATAAACCAGTTCCTTATTTCTAATTTGCACAAATTTTTTTTTCTCTTTCGCTATATTTACGGTAGAGCATTAGAATAGGGCTGGTAAAATTAGGTCACGAGTTCCGAGACAAGAGGTTCGACTGAGCTATACGCAGGCAGGTCAGGCGAACACCGCACTTGGAGCACCCGGACCTACGGGGAGAGAGAACTACCATCGGCATAGGTCACATCTCATACTATTGAAGGTAGAGGTTACATACACTACAACTATCATACCAACATAGTCATACAAGGCATTCAGTGGTACCGGTAATAGTCGCGATACCACAAAGACCGGGGGTCTGATCGGCTGGGCGACTCAATTTGTCCAGGTTAGGGTGGTCTGCACGCAGATCAGCGGTGCACTGGTCGACGCGACGATCGTGGGCTAGGTAGAGATCCCGAGAGCATCGAGCAGGGGTACAAGTTTGACACATACAAGGACCGATATAGTGTGACATACCAGAGGCACAAAAAAGATCCGGTAAAAATCAGGTCTGAGATCCAGTAAATCCAGCTGGGACTAGGGTGAGCGGTTCAAGAACCAAGACGGACGTGAAGGATGGCGGCATCAAAGGAACTGCAGGACCAAATGAAGGCCCTATGGAAGAAGCGGATAACTCAGTTGGTCCAGGCGGGCGAGCTAGACCCGAAAGATGATGAGGAATGGGGGGACTTCGACATCCAGAAGCGATGGTTTCTGTATCAATGGTCCATCCTTCGGAAGGAGGAACTACCAAAACTGATGACACCCGACCAAGTCCACTCCCTGTTCGCGGAACGGAATAAGTCGATGCTTCAACTAGAGCGCGACGGCGAAATCCGGTTCAGTGGGGTATTCGACCTAGGACAAGAAGAGGCAAGAGCTCAGAGACCCATCCTCCCGGGACCAATAGATCGTCAAGAGGAGCAAGACCAGCCCAACCCCGACTCGCAACAAGTACGGGAGCTCAAAAAAGCAGTGTATGATATGTCGAAGCGTCTGGAGCAAATCAATCTGCTGTTAGTCGAGACTAGACGGGACAACGAGGAGCTGCAGGAGACAGTAAAAACCAACCACAAAGCAGCTCTCGTAAACGCGATGCTGGCCCGGAAAGAAACAACCACACAAAAATCGTCAACATCCGAGTCCGGGGAAGGCTCAGACCCAGCGAACTCAGATACAATGGATGCAGTCCTGGAAATCCTGCGTCTACAGATGACACAGACGTCGAAGAACCAGGAGTTACAGGCGAAGCAGAGGGAGCTCACATTAGAGATGATGGCACCCACAGGGTTAAGCATACTTCCGCAGAAATTCGACCCAGTAGTAGACATAGCATCAAACTATGTGGCATCCTTCGAGAACTATTTAGAGGTTCATGGGGTCCAACACAAGTCATATGTCACCATCTTCCAACAATGCCTCTCTACACCACCAGAAGCAGCCTGGCTCCGAGCCGTCTTGATAGACATTGAACCTAAATGGGGGCCTGTGCGGGCGGCATTCCTGAAGGCATATGACAAGACGAACATGCAGGCCACATTGGACCAGATAGTCTATAATAAGCAGAAGCCCTCGGAGCCAATCCGGACGTGGGCCTCGAAGTTCTACACCCGGCTCAGAAACATCCAAGAACCGCAACCATGGTCACCAAAGGAGATCATGAATCGTCTTAAGAAGAACATGCATCCCAGTCTAGCAGGGGCTTTTCCACCAGGGACCGCAATACCATTAAACATCAGCGATTTCATAAGCCAGGTTGAGTCCTTCCATCAATTACGACAAAGGGCTGATCGTGAACGCGACCCTTACCGACCCATATACGACGACCAGAAGAAAAGGGTCGATAGCTCCTATCGACAGACAGACCGAACACGACGATATTCGGGCGGCAGTCAAGCCGGCCGATTCACGGAACAAAGAAACCGGAGCTCTAGTCGCGACTCACAAACATCACGTCGAGACTCTCCAACAGGCTCACAATATGGTAATAGAAGACCCAGGGAGCGATCGCAGAGCCCACCCCAGCGGAGCTCCAGACCCGAGAACCGGCAGACCAGAAGCGAAGCAAAGCGCTCAGGAAAATGGTGCAGCATCTGCATCAACGATTCCCATGATACAATAGCATGCAAGGCAAGAAAGGCAAAGCTCTTAGCGTATAGACTACTGCAAAACTGCAAAGATACAGCAGCAGACCCAGAGGAAGATGCAAGCCAGCAGCCTGACATCAAGACTACACCAGAACCACAAGGGACGGTAAAAGAGGAACCACAGGATCGCGAAATCTTTGGATCCATGCGACGCTCGACTCCTCGAGCAAGGAGAGCTCAACTGATGAAGCAACACGACAAGGACAAGATGAACCTCCTCTCCACGAAATTCATCACAACACCGCTACCTGAAACCGACGAGTATTTAAACTGGTCTCAGACACGGACTTCGAAGGGCATCCGTGTCGAATACAAAAAAGAAACCGAGCCCCTTTCGCCCTGGTCAACATAAAGGTGAAGCAACAGCTATTCCCCATCTTCGGGTTGTTAGACTCGGGATGTACATCATTAGCTATATCAAAAGACACATGTAATAGACTAGGTTTAAAAATAGACAAGTCAGAGATCGAGGTAGCAGGTTTTGATAATATACCCAAAGCGGCAGCAGGCCAAGTAACACTAGACTTTAAAATAGCAGGTAGATGGTTTAGAGAACAGTTCATAGTCCAAGAAGGGTTGATGTATCCTATTTTTATAAGTAACTCATTTCGATGGAAACACGGCCTCAGCTTTGACGATGTCAAAGGCGAGCTACATTGGGCAGTCAAGACTGAGGCCGAAGAAGAACATCAAGTGGGGTACTTTGTAAGAGGTCTGGCAGTCCGATCAGAAAAAGATGTCTGTGATTTATCACTGCCACCGACTCCAGATCCATATGACCGTACTTGGATCAAACGGACCCCGGTTCAAACTTTCGTAGAGATCTTAGCGCAGAAATATGATCGAGTGGTCCGAAGTGATGGTTCATCGGGTATAACGAACGCAATAGTACACGACCTAAGAGTCGACCCCAATTGCCCGGTCATATACCGCAGACCCATTCGGCGGCCCCCGGCCATAGCCAAATGGGTCGATGAAAAGCTGGAGGTACTGGAGAAGCAGGGTAAAATCCGCCGTTCGACTTCACAGTACTCGTCCCCTATACTACTGATCCCAAAGCCCAACGGAGACAAGAGGTTGGTAGTTAACTACAAAGAGCTAAACAAATATACTCCAAAGATCCAGAATCCCATGCCAGACATGCACATGATCATGGAGCAGCTCCCTCCGGGTCGGTATATGTCAAAGATTGATCTACGATCAGGATTTTGGCAGATCCCGATCTCAGAGTCATCCAAAAAATACACAGCTTTTCATACAGATACCGCATGCTGGGAATGGAACGTCCTTCCAATGGGACTTAAAAATGCTCCCATGATTTTTCAAGAACTCATGAACCTGATCTTCGGTAGCGTCATAGGTAAATTCTTATTCGTATACTTAGACGACATATTTATTTTTAGTGCAACGGAGGCCCTGCATAAGGAACATTTAGAGTTTGTATTTAAGACCCTGCATAACTTCAATCTGTCCATTATTTGGGAGAAGTGCGAATTCGATCTACCGGAAGTCCAATTCCTCGGACATGTGATTACCAAGACTGGAATTACGAAATGTCCCAAAAAAGTCGAGGCTATTCGCAACTACCCGGTCCCCAAGACCAAGAAAGACATCCAGCGATTTTTAGGTGCCATTGGATGGTATATGAGGTTTATACCTCACTATGCTACACAATTAGAGCACATTTTTGCAAAATTAAAAAAGGAGGAAGATCCTAGTCGACCCTTCAATTGGGGCCCGGAGCAGCAAACAGCTTTCGAAAACATTAAAGACGAGATTGCAAAGGAAATCACGCTTAATACCATTAACTATGACCAACCTTTGTACGTCTATACCGATGCTAGTGAGGTAGGCTTAGGAGCTATTCTAGCTCAGGAATACTACTGCGACAAGCTTAAGGCGGACCGGTTCCGGGTGATCGAATGTCGAAGTAAGTTATTAAATAGTGCAGAGCGCAAGTACGAGCCGAGAGAGAAGGAATGCTTGGCTATTAGATTTGCAAATCGGGTGTTCGATCCCTACATCCGTTACCAGAAGGATGTGATTTTTAGATGCGATAACCAGGCCCTGTCCTACTTGAAACATGCGGCCACGAACGACCACCTCTACAGTAAACACATTGTGAGGTGGGCGATCGAGCTGGGTGATGTAGTGAACGACACAGAGTTTGTCAAGGGTGGAGATAATAGACTCGCAGACCTTTTCTCACGAGGCGCTCTGCCAGATCCAACGCAGGACGACGATCCGGATCGGGTTGACCAGTGCATAGCGACCTTCACTAGTTCGAGAAATAATATCGAGATCGACATGGATTTGTTGGACCGGCCTATGCTGCAGACCCTACAGAGAGCTGACGAGGCGATCGCTACTATTACCAAGAGCTTATGTCGGGTTGGTCATCGGTCCAGATATAGATATGACTACGCAGTAGTTGAGGGCATCTTGTGTAGATACATCCCAAACAAAGAGCAAGGTCCATTGAAATCCATACTAAAGCAGAGCACCCATGCAGATGACTTTTATAGTAATAGGGTGGACAAGCTCCGGACCCAGCGCCAGGCAGATACCGAGGCAGGTAGTCAACTACGACAGCAAGGTTCAGCACAGCTCAAAATCACACCCTCCATGCTCCGAAGGGGTAAGCATATCAAATGGTCTCATCCACTCATAGCCGCAGACTTCTTGGATCCGGAGGTATCCACTACCAGGAAACGCCTGGTTCCAGTAGTCCCGCAAGCCATCGAGCGAGACATAGTTTCATATTTTCACGATACCACAAGGGCAGGCCACCAAGGCGCCGAGCGGACATACGACAAGATCAAAAAGCGATTTTGGTTTTACAACATGGCAAAGACCATAGAGGCATACGTTAAGACCTGCGAAGCATGTCAACTGGCCAAGCCATCTAATCAGCTAAGACCCGGTAGGATGGGCATCCATTCATATAAAAATAATATCTTTGAGTGTGTTCATGTAGACATTGTAGGGGAGCTCACTCCAAGTGCGGGATACAAATACATAGTAGTCTGTGTCGATGAATTCTCCAAATGGGTCAGCATGGAACCCTTGACATCAGTCTCCTCAGTTAAGATCTTGAGATTCTTGCAAAAGGTATTTAACACGTTCGGCACCCCGAACCGTATAGTCTCCGATAACGCATCATACTTCTCAGGGGCAGACTGGGAAGATCAGCTCAAAGAATGGGGCTGTGTGGTAGTGCATGTGGCACCATATCATCCAAACCCAAACCAGTCAGAGAGATCAAATCGGGATATTAAAAGCATCCTTTGAGCATTTTGTCTTAAAAGTCAGACAAAATGGGCAAGCCAGCTCGGTGATTATATGGTAGCATTAAACACATCGAAATCCAAGTCATCTAGGTACTCACCTTGCCAACTAAATCTAGGAAGGGACATCATGCTTCCAATAGATCGCAAATTGCAACTGCAGCGCACGTTAGGTATCACGGAGGAAGAGTTTGGGGCAAAATTATTATCCGACATCTCAATCATCAGGGAGCAGGCACATAAGAACCTGAAATTGGCTCAATTAGCTCAGAAGAAACTCTTTGATCGGAACAAACGTGACGTCGTTTACAAGGTAGGCGACCTGGTGAAGACATTTAACAAGCAGTTATCGTCGAAAGATGCGTTGTATTCCAAGTCATTAGGGGCTAAATACACTGGGCCCTGGCAAATAGTAGAGGTACATTCGGATCTCCTGGTCAGTATCAAGGACCCGGACGATCCAAACGACATACCCTCTAAATTCCACACCTCGCTCATGCTTCCATACCATCAGAGGGCAGAGGAGGAAGGTAAAGAGGAATGTGAGACTCAATCACGGCTGCCCCGGATAGCAATACCAGCTGGTGAGTCTCGAGTCATCCAAGCAGACGGAGTCCAAGGTATAGAACAGGTTAGGACACGAGAGTCAGACACGGATGCGCAATCACATTCGGAGCCGGAGGACAGTGAGGAGGACTGGGCGATAGGACCACTAGATAGGTCCGATGAGTATGAGCAGGAGTTTGACGCACCTCCCGTACTACCAAGACAGTCGACGAGGATCCGCAGACCCCCGGACCGCCTGGGCATAAATACCATGCGGACTGGCAGTACCGGATTCAGAATGGGAGACCTATTAAGGATGTCCTTCCACCAAGACGGGACCACCGATTAACGGAAATAAAGTGCCACAGTCGAGACTAGTGGCATTAAAATGGTTTTTTGGGATATTGGGAAAGTTTTTTTTGGTGATGGTCAAAAGGGTTTAGTTAAGGTTTTTTACATAAAAATATAAAAAAGAAAAAAAAAATATTTAGGTTAAGGCGGAGGTGTAGAGGCGGGGATCTCTACTCTTCCGAACACGTCCTATGACGTGTACGACGTTAAACTGCGCCGTGTGCTCGTCCCGAGTTCCACCGCAGGGGCGAGTATAGGGTAGGTTACTAGTGAGTGGGTAAAAACTCCCACCGGCAAAGGAATCACGAAAGGCTGAGGTTCCAGCCTTGGAGCTATAGAGCTCCTTTGCTTTGTAACCAGCCCTATTCACGGCATATGGTGCAGAGCTCAAGAAATCCACATACCGGGAGCTGGTGTCCGATTTAGATGTTGGTGGAGCACCCAGCACGGCGATAGAGGGCCCGGAAAGCCCTCATTGAAGGATAGCTTAGGGTAACCTCGATCAAAGGCATGGGGAGCAACAGATCCACAGGACCAACGCGGCCCAGCATAGGTAAAGTCAACCAGTACAGTCCCAGCGACCACCAGCTCGGTCGAAGTCAACTCACATTTGTTCGCTCAAAGCTGAGAGAGCATGATAAACCAGCCAAGATGATAGTCGATCCAATTTTCATATTCAGATTCACCGGAGGACCCCGGTATTGGGATCATTAGGTTCATGATGTACCAGATTAGTAGATAATTCACGAATCCAATGAAGTCCTTTAAATTCCTCAAGGCTAGGAAGGTTAGTGTTCAAGCCTATTGTCGAGTGCGAGATCACACAAAACGGACCTCAAAAGCTCAGTATTCCTCAAGCTAGGGAGGGTAAACAAGCACACACCCACCGAGGGTTAAGAAATGCAAGTATTGCAATGACCCAGGTAGAGACAGCTAAGAATACGGAACGGAACGAGAAGGACCGGCAGGACGGTGGAATGGCCAACTCCTGCCGAAAGTAGGTAGCTAGTGAGTTAGATTACAGTCAGGTACAGCATACACAAGAAGGTTAGCAAATTCTCAAGCTAGCGAGATTAAACAAGCACATTCAGGGTTGAGCAGTTGTTTTGCGGGAAAGCGAGGTACACCACAGTTAGCAGTTGCGAGCAACTGGATCAAAGGGTACTGACCAGCGAGCCGCGATCAATTGTGACATTCTGGAGTACACAGCCGGGTACGGAGATACGTCAACAAGTTCTCAAGCTAGCGAGACTAAACCAGCATAACCAGAGCCGCAGTCAATTGTGGCACTCTGGAGACCATAACCGGGTACGGAGATACGTCAGAAGCGACAGGGATTCCAGCATGTTCGTTGTGAGCATTTTGCAGAATACAGGACAGGCCATAGAGCCGTATTTGTGATGTTCTGTAGGGATTAGCCGGGTACGGAGATACTTCCATAGGACAATGGTGCAATTTAGCAGGCCGTAAGGATCGGTCAAATGTTTCCCCACGAATATGATTTTCAGCTGAGGATCCAGCTAAGAAGTCGGTCGTTGGGGAAAGCAAGGAAGCCAACAGCAGGGCGAATGGGTAGCCACGCATGTAGGTAGTCACCATCAGTAGGGCTACATCCTCAATGCTAGGGAGGGTAAACAAGCACACAACGGCGAAATACCAGGAGTTCCAGGCAACTAGAAATTGACTATGGTAGATCGGTGTGACGAAGACGACTTCCGGAGGTCCAACAGTAGGACGAAGGAACAACATTCCAGTTGTGGAGGCTTGAGCGGCCCGACAGAAGGGCCTCGAGCCTTTGTAAAGCAAAACGCGATATTGGCAGCAGGGACAACGGTATAGGTTAGTCCTCAAAGCTAGACAGGGTAAGCAAGCGGTAGGAGCAATATCAGGCTCCAATTGAATGTGATACCAGCATAGAAATGGTAGATAGGAGTAGCAAGGGTTTCCGACCAGTATCATAAGCATAGCAGGTATAGTTCCTCAAGCTAGAGAGGGTAAACAAGCACAACAGCAGCTAGTTGATGGTCTTCAATGTCAAGAGAATGAGCTGGGACAGCGACCAGCAGTAACTCGATTATTCGCACAACACAAACCAAAGCCACAGTATGTCCAAGTCGTGACAACAAAGGACTGGGCCAGATACAGTGGGGCCGGATTCAGTTCCAAGGGGTAGTAGTCTACGTTATTCCTCAAGACTAGCGAGGGTAAACAAGTCGGAGCGGCAGCTCAGGATTATTGACAACCACCGGAACATCTTGTACAGAAGGACGGATGTTCAAGCCACACGCAAGTTTTGCATGAGGACTAGGTTAAGACACAGTTTCGAGTAAAGTTAATCGCCTAAGCAAGGGGCTAATTTGACACGTGAATAGAGCTCACGTCAGGCACAGTGAGGCCATAGCAACTTTTCAGGAACCAGGTATTCAGCGCAACCCAGTGAGGTATAGGGCATGACAAGGTGGGTTTTCTAAATACACCTTACCAACTAGATCAAAACCGACATACAAAGTCGGGGGGACCACTAGAGCCGGGAATTGAGCTTACCATAGGCCACCCATAGTTGAAGCCAACAGTACTTAAGTATAGGCTTACGGGGGCATAACCCTGACGAGGGTTGTGTCCAAGGGATAGAGCGTCGACTCTAATGAATCCGTGGGGATAACATGGTCTTTTTGGGCTCTCTTGGCATGATTGTTGGGCTCAGGAGATCTCCAACCACTTAAGCATGATAAGTAAGAGAATGGACAAGGCATGTAGAGCTCGGGTTTCGAATCAGATGGCATGATCTGAGGATAAGATGCGTGTTTTATATGTATAAGAGAGAGGGTGAGTCTCACTTAGACCTTGTCTAATCGGTGGTTTTAAATTTTAATTTTAGCATGGCAGCATCTCCAGAGTGGCTAGAAGAGGTACTGGCACCACTCCATAAGGTATCATGGACAGCACACTCATCCGCTCAGGGAGCGTTTGACCCGGACTTCAGACCGCCTGTGGCAGCCAGACCAGCAAAACTCGGACCAGAGTCGCGGAAAGCGAAAGGCATCGCAGCACGAAGAAGCATCATACCAATACAGTTTCGGCCACAGGAAGACCCTTTCCTACGGGAAGAAGTCGAAGCATATCGCGTCAAGATAGACGATACGCCGGATGGGGATCTTACCGATGCTCAGATCGAGGAACAAGACATCAACGGGCGCGTCGTTAGGCATTTTGTGGATCGGGACGGCGCTTGGCCAACCAAATCTCAGGGACTTCGGCCTCAAATACCGGAGGAAGTCATCATTATCCCTGAAGCAACACAAGAGACTGAGATCCGAGTAGCTCTATCCAGGTTAGATAAGTCCCGTAACCTCGCAATTCAGGTCTGGCGAGCAAACAAACATACCACCAAGAGGGGATATATCTCAGTGATTGGGATTACGGATGGGGCTCAGGTCGTCTTAGCAGGATATTCAGCAATGGAACCAGCAGCAAGGGCACATATACTGGATTGGTTGGACAGGAACCTTGCAGTGAAGTGGATGTACGAGCTAGGAGCTCAGTTCGAGATCCTCAGAAATTTCGCGGATATACGCCCTCGACACACGGTAGATGTGCGCTACCTTCTCAGCCGGTGGTGGCGAAGGCAGTACGGTGAAGACATCCCGAGGCGAGTGGATGAGGTATTACTCACATTATTTCCAGAGCTCGGGATCACAGTAGAAGATTGGCTGGAGGACAACCGTCCAGCGAAAGGGAAGGAAGGCCGGGTACGGTACACGGCAACGCAATACAGGTATATGGTCTCCAAGGTGTTGGGAGTCTACCATTTGGGTCGCTTATATGCAGAGTCCTTCTCTTATGCTCAGTCCGGATTCGACCGGTGGATATCCGTGCCTAGGACCCGGATAAAGATAATGGATACCAGGATGCCAAGGGTAGCTCCGGATTTCTCGCTAAACCAGTGCCGCCGGGAACTCAGTAAGGTCCTCTATCAATACGGGCGGCTCTATAGGCAAGCTAAGCTTAGAAATAAGGAGACATTTGATGCTCGAGGAATATTAGCTATCCTAGTAGTGCTTCGCTTAGACATGGCATATCACCTAGACCTACAACCGGGCGAATGGCTTAAAACAACCACGCTGGCATATATGTTGCAGGCTCAGTTCTACTTAGAGAAAGACATTGTCACGGAGACTCAGGTATCAGCGAGACCCTCGAGCTTTGTCCACCAATATGCTTGTACCACTCAACAAGCAACCTGGGAGTGGTTTACTGCAGCATTCGAGGCTTTCAAGACCTTCGTGGACAGGTGGTGTATGAAGACTAATAAAGGAGAACCACGCCGACCAGCTCAACTCATGCAGGGCAAGGGAGACCTCAGGAAGTGGATAGATTGTCACAACCTGCAGAGACATGTAGAAGCGGTGCTGAGAATAGGAATGGTAGATCTTTTGGATGTCAAAGTGAATATTCAGGATTGGGACGATTGTGTGACGTCCAGGTCAGCGGACGAAGATGAAGAGATCAGGACTGAGGTTATCATACAAGACTGGAATGACAGGCGGCAAGCGTATCGTGCATCTGAAAGGCGCAAAGCGGAACGCCGGCGATTGCAGAAAGAGCAGCATCAGGAGGAGTTGACTGATAGGAAGAAGAAAGTGGCGGAGGCTTTAGAGACCAAGCCAGTTAAGGCACAACGGCGAGATCAATCTCCACAACAAGGACCGAGCACTCGTAGCCACACCCGTCTAACACCAGAACACAAGGGGAGTGAGAGGTCCAGCAGCAGCCCAGGTCCGGAGGGGATCAAGCACGTGAAGATCAAGATGGAACGTCCATCTAAGCGGCCTAGGGTAGAAATGATTCCAGAGGAAGCTGATATACCCAACTCCTCGACATCAGGAACAGTATCAGCGGTCCATCAGGATGCAACAGCCCACGATAACCAGCCATGGTCGGACCGCGTGATGAGAAGCATTTTGCGATCGGAGCTCGCTTCTGAAGACGAAGCACAACGGCAATTGAATGCACAGCAAGGGAACGCAATCACAGCACTCCTGGAGAGTACGTCGACCCGGGTGTGGAGTAGTAGGCACTCTGCACTAGGAAGGGTTTACATGCTGAACAGGGAGGTGGGGTGGTTGTTGTTTCCACAGAATTTCGTGCCAGGACGTTTAAGAGGAGTGGGTGCGAGCAGCTCGGGATGGATATTTGCCCCTACTCAGCCAGCAGTAACCGACTGGTGGCGAATATGCAGGACCTGTCGAGCTATCGGCCATACCACTACTGAGTGCTTCGCAGTCAGAACACACCAGGTAGTAGTGCCACAAGAGGACATAGACTATAACCACCCCTTCTTACGCTTACCAGGAGAGCAGGACATAATGTTCAGAGCAGATGTGTTATGCTCAGCCATGCATCTTGTCAACATTCGCGCTTATGAGCTCAAGCGGCCGGAAGAAGATAGGCGGACGGCACAAACCACTCTGAAAGGCATGATGCAGGGTCTGGCGGGCAAAAGCGTGTATGAAGTCCTGGAGTTAATAAAGAGAATCTTGGAGGCTGAGGGGTGGCAGACACCAAATTCACTGCCACCATTGACATATGATACTGCGTTGGACCGCCAACTACAAGGGATGCAGGCACGAGCTCTTTACTTGGTCCAGACGATAACCGACATGAGAGTCCATAATAGACCACCGGGGACTCAGGTAGAAGACCGGGTTATCCCAGTGGATATAATCCCAGTTCGCTGGAGAGCGCAGCAGGAACGTCAGAGACAGACAGATCAGACGGCAGCGACCCGACCGGGGGCCGAATGGGATCCTGATGCGGCGTTGCAGAGGGTTCTGGACAGGTCTCATCTCCGTCGGACCTCCTTGGAATTCGGATCACTACAGGGACTTTCAGCATCACTAAGCACTTCCAGCCCAGGTAGACATGGAACCATAGCAACCGCAAACCTTTCTCGCCGGAAGGTAGATGTATCGGCTCTGACACCCCAAAACGGATCTGAACCAAGAAGACCTGAAGCAGAGCAACATCGGGCTGATAGTGGAGATGAGGAGATCCTCATAGAAGATGAAGACCTTCTCGATTGACCAGATATAGTGTATGAGGAGGCATGAGATGTAATTATTGTTACGACATGTATATTTTATTTATTTTTATACTTATTTTATTTATTTGTACCTTTTTATATGTTTTAATCATGAAGAATGGCATAGCGACCTTAGGAGGAATCAGAATAGATGATATAATGAACTTTTTTTTATGTCAAGACGTGTATTATGTGTGGTATTAATAACCAGGTGTGCTGGTACTTGATCATGGACATAAGTGTATAACATGGCGTTGGTATTATTGATGCATACATATACCTAGGATAATACATTTTTAATGTAAATATGACTATTTGTTAATGTTGTTTACTGTTAAAGGGTTAGGATAACTGAGGTCGGTGTATATGCCTATATATAAGGATCTTGATTTGACCACATGGATAGCTAGGATACGGGAGCTCGCGAGTCTTATGGGTCTCGAGGTAGAGAGGTCTACAGGTATAAGCACGGGGACCCCCCAATCATGTCCAGTCTCTAAGGTTTCCAGGTCTACTGCTATACAGCAAGGGAGGTCCTCAGGTCCACTGCTCTACTTACCTAGTCTTTCTTAGGTGGGGTCGTGGGAGAGAGAAACGGCAAGATCTTTCAGCTAAGAGTCGTTCCCGTTTCCAGTCACTAGCCTCTTCACTTATTCTCGGCGGTGCTCAGGCGGTGGAGAACCCTCTACGATGTTTCAGGCGCCTGGCAAAGTTGAGAATAGTGGGGGGGACAGTGGGAGAGAGAAATCGGCTCCAGCAACAAGGGGCTTAAGCGACATCTAGGTCAGGTTGGGGAAGTAGGTGTAGGTAGTGATAGCAGTAGTAGTAAGCCATCACGTGGGGACTGGATGAGGAGAGCATGGTCTGGTAGTGGTGGTGGTAGTACCAAAGCACTAGGGCCATCACGTGTAGACGGGATGGGCAGATTATGATCTAGAAGGATCCATCCAGATCGTGGTATGGGGAACACGAGCAGACAGCATGATAACGATCCAGGTACAGTAGCAGGCATAGGGCTGTGAAGTAGTGGTCGTATGATGAGGGACCGACCAGGTCCATCGGAGAAGACGAGGACTGGGGGAGCAGGAGGTAGGCTCATATAGAGGTACTAGCCAATCAGCGGGCAGAAGGCAGGCTCATATGGGGATGATAGCCAATCACCGATAGGGTTAGGAATGCCCGTAAGTGGGGTATCTTGGGTCGGTCTTCAGGCTGAAGGCTCACGAGACGATGAACGAAGGAGACGATCCTCATTCCTTTGCACCCCTCTAGAAGAGAAGTAAGTCGGTGGAAGTTCGGCTTGTTCGTGAAGTAGTAGAGAATTCCCCAGAAGTAGAGTTTAAGTTTGTAGTGTAAAGTATTTTAAATACGGCTGTGTAAAGCCATATTGGGGTTTTTAGGGAAATATATTTAATTGTGATTAATATTATTGTTAAGGTATAATTGTTGTTAATTTGTACCGGGTAAACCGGATATTGTGAGTGTATTTTTCCCCGACATAAACTGACATTATTGTGGGTCGGAAGACCGGAAAAGAGACAAATAAAGCGGTATTAGTTGTGTGTGATTTCCCCAGACATTTACTGTGTGTGCGTACTAACTTTAGGCATATGGCCGACAGCATATAGGGGGCTGTGTGAGACTTTGTTTAATAGTGTGTAATCATTCGGGTCCAAATTGCCCCGGTCAGGTAGAGCCATAGGCATCATCATTGTGCATAGACTAGGCTGGTCGGACGGACCAGTCTCATATTGCCCATAAGCGCATCATCTACCTCTTGACCGCGTAGGCTCGATATCTTGGAGTGGAGGTGCTGAGGGCGAGGTACCAGCTCTTGCATACGAGTGAGACATACTGTATCTCCAGACCACACGAAGGAGCATAGCTCGGACCGAGTGTTCCCCAGCTTATCCAAGGGAGAGCACCCAGAGACCAGACCCGAGGACCTGGACCTGAGCTCAACTCGAGCTCATACCTGGCTGTAGAGCAGCAGGTCGGAAGGTCTAGGGCTCAGAAGGTGAGGACGAGGCGAAGTTGGTCGGTCACAAGGAACGGAGACCTGGTGAGCAGACCTCGCTTGGTGGGTCGGGACGTGGAGCTCAGCTCAGCCGAGCAGTCTGTGAGCAGGAGCAGGGAGATCCCGAGGACCGGACCAGCAGAGCTGCCGAGAAGGAGGACGTCCGCACGTAGTGGAAGGGTGGTCCTGGTGCTAGGAGGCTACGGAAGTGTGGGTTTAAGGTGTTTTAGGAGATTCCCCTATCACACATGTTGAAAATATAGGTCTCTCCAATCTCCAATCTAATTTCAATTTTATCCATTTTTTAATATTCAGTATCTGTTAAATCCTGACTATTATTATTTTGATTGCTAATGTTATCTACCAATTGGCTTAATTTAGCAACCATTTTGAATCAGGGCCAGGCCGCCGGACGAAGGAATTGCTTTCAGGCAGCAATTTGTTTCCATAAAAATACCACCATTTTGGGGATTTTATTGATAAACTAAAATGTTGTATTTACATGTTTCAGAAAAATGCAAAAATTTGTCCATACTTGATTCTGAAAATTGCAAAATGCTCAATTTACAGTTTCAAAAAAAGTGTTAAATGTATTATTTTCATGATTTTGAAAAGTGCAAACAAATTTATTTGCATGTTTTTGAAATGTGCAAAATTTTCTATTTACATATTTTTGAAGAACTCCACGATCATATTATGGTAACAACTGCTAAAATTCGAAATTCGGTATGTGTACTGTAATTTCTTAGAGGGGTTTAAAAAAAGTAGTTTTGTGGATTTGCGTTATTTTGAAATTATGAATAATTCTTAACTTTTACAATTATTACGTAGTCGAATTTTTGTATGAGCAATAAATTATAGAATGGCGTAAAACATGCACACCTTTGAAGAGAATAACTTGACCAAAATTTGAAGGTTTGTAGTAATAACTGAAAAATTTTGGTGGGAAATTTAAACTTTAATAATTTCAAGGCCAGACTTTTGACTTTGACAAACCTGCAATTAACACGTATATGCCTTTAAATATATTTTTATATTTTCTAGTCTAGAAAACTCTCCGTAAAATAGTGTCTAGATATTTCGTTTTGCAATTTAAAAAAAATATAATATTTTCCTTATGGCTTGCATTCCGTACTTCTTGAAGTACGGTGGTTCGTCCTAGTCCTAGTGTGCAAGTCTTGGAAGTGTCTAGTCATGTAGGAGCTGTCGCATGGTGGAAGTAGCGGCAATAAAGAAAATAGCATAGAGGAGACACAATATAATAGAGAGGAAAAGGGGAGGGTTTCCGTTTAGTCCTCGTACGTAATTCATGTTCCTTTTCTTTAGTTTGCCTGAGTAAAAGTGTGCTTTTACCTTCTTCGGAGAGGAGTTAATATTGTAAATGTACCGTAGTTATAGAGGATTTAATACTCGGTCCAAAAAACCCAAGCCCAATGTCAAAGGCATATATATATAGTATATAGTGGAAACCATCTTATCTCGAGTCTAAAAAAGTCCAACTATAGAGTCTACCTACCTATGATATTCCTACAGGAGAAAATATAGAAAATGAGGATATCTTCCTCATCCACCATGATCAATTTACTGTCGGAAATATCTCACGTAAGTTAACCTTTGCCTCGTCTTTATTTAATAAAGAGAGCGTCTTTATTTAAGATCCCACTGTGTCATATAGCCATAGCATCTTACCTATGTACCTTCTACCCATACCTCCCTTCACTCCAATTCACCCTCCCGAATCTCCAACCTTACTTTTCTATATACTCCTACAACATCCAGACTTCCAGCTCCAGGAGAACCATGAGCAGGAGAGTCAAGTGGAAATGCTCACAATTTCTGTTTGTGTTTTTTCCCCATCTCCTTCTTCTTCGTCGTCGTCGTCGTCGTCGTCGTCGTCGTCTTCTTCTTCTTCGTCCTATCTTCCTTTACTTACCTAATCCAAAGTTTAGCCATAATATGTAAGTTGTCCTCCTATAAGTAGTTAGTTTATGGGGACACTCATACTCGTGGTTGGAGTCGAAAAGTCTTCCACCTCCACAGATCCATAGTCCATAGTCCATACAGTACATCCCATTGCCATTCTCCCCACTTAATTAAGTAGTCCAAGTTAAAAGCGGAGTCGCTATATAGTAGTTTTCCACACTTTCCCCCTTTATAACTTTTCGGGGATTTCCTCACAACTTTTTAGATAGCCGATTCAGCCGAGATTAATTGGGCTAATTGAAGTTTCAACATCTGGCTTAGGAAGAGCGCTCCCCCCTCCCTCTCTGTCTGTCTCTCTCTCTACCGCACAATAATGAAGCTTTTCATCAACAATTTTAGTAATACACTCATTCTCACGAGGCACTTTTACAAGCACCTTTTAGCAAGCCCATGAATACATAAACCAAAACCTTGTCTGCCCAGTCTGGTTAGCAGCAAGTGCTATCCATTTATGTAGAGCAATTCAGCCCTCCACTTCCCTGCCATGTAGACGGAGTGCATATTAAGGACATATATAATATATGCATCCCAACGACCAACTATACAGACACAGATATCTCCCACTTGATGATAAACTACGACTAACATGAACATGAAAATTCCACTTTTCACTGCACTGCACCGCTCACTAACTCACTCACATAACTACATTCGCATTTAGTAATTTATTCAATGAATTTATACACAAGCTACTGTCATGTCATCCACGTGGTTTCATTACGCATGCAATCCATTTCCTCTCTCCATGGAGGAAGGTGGCATGGTGGTGCCTATGCCAATATACTTGGGATGATGTTATGTGCAGCTTGAACCTTTCATAGGCTGCCCACCATTTGGGTAGGTAGGTAGGTACATGAGAGGAAAGCGGGCGCGAGTGCTTTTGCCGGTACCGGTGCCGGTGCCGGTGCCAGTAAATAGTAAATGAATGACCTTTGTGGTAACATTATTCTTGGATGAAAAGGAGGTCAGGACGGTGTTTAGTGTTTATATTTTTCTGCTCATCTCAAGAAAGTGGGAGAAGACTTGTTATGACGACACTGCCCTCCCCAACAACTACCCTACGAAAATGAAATGTTATCCTCTAAATTACTTTTGAATTTATTGCTCAGATTTTGGATTTAGAATTTGAGGCTCATAATGCTCTGTCTTCTGCTAGCAGTGCTTAGGGTCTCAGGATGAGGGGGAGTGTGAGTTGAAGGAAACGGGTTTTTTTCGGTTCGGTTTTGGCTTTGGCTTCGGTCTCGGTCTCGATTCCGGTAGTGTGTCTATATATATATGTGTGTGTGTGAGGTTGAAGGTAGAGAGTAAATTTGAGATTCCTCGCATTTCTTTTTCCTCAGGAGTTGGAGTTTTAGATCAATGACGGGAGATAAATAGAGTAATATCTATTCCATTTCCATTCGCCATTCGCCCAGTTCGGTGTTCGGAGTTCGGAGTTGGAGTTTGAGTTTGAGTTGGGTCGCTATTTTTTTAGAGACGCGCTATATAGATATCAGTAGAGACGTAGTTACGTGTTGCACTGAGGACGTGATGAGAGGGATGTGACGGATACTGATCCTGATGCTCATCCTGATACTGATATTCCTTGGTTTTATCCAAAATGAAGCGAAGCAACAATAATTGTATTTATTGTTGCACTACTCCTGGTCTAATATTTACATCACTCAGCGGAATACGAAAGCGGAAAAGAAAGGAGGCAAGAGCATGTAGGTACCTATTCCACACTCTCTGAATCTCCTCCGCTACAGATAGTGTCAGTATATATATGCCTATGCCTATATATACCCAGATAATTATACATGTTCAATTTCTAGGTTGTCCGCCTATGTACGTATACATGAATTTCTAGAATGTAGAAATGTAGAATGTGCAGCCTCGCATAAGAGCATGAAACGGCGGAGCTTTGGATGGTGGTTGAAATGAAATTACATTATTGCCTTGCATTGTATTGTCTACACATCATGATCATTTCGTTTCAGCTTCCAGTAGTCGTATATATATATATTTCTACTACTTGAGCAAAGTCTACAACTACAACAGCATAGTGCCAGTGAGCACTGAGTGAGGGTAACATCAACACGAGTGCTACTCATCGTCAGCTTTGTAGCTAGTTTCCCACTCTCTCTCTCTCTCTCTGGACGACTTTGGCTTTGGCCTTTGGTACATTTTGAATTGGAGAGAGAGAAAGAGGAAAGTAAGAAGGCTCCATTTGTTTTTATTATCTTTGTGAATGTAGACCAAGAATGGGATTTTCATGATGGGAGAGGGGAGCTACATATTTGGAGCTCCAAATTATGCATCAATCGAATAAATAACCATCAACAGTAAAAAGCTAAACAAATAAATGGATCCTGCATTGCATTTTGCTGAGAGAGAGAGAGAGAGAGGGTGAAGAGCTTCGTAATCGTAAATACCTAGTCTTCTATTTATTTATTTCATTCTACACATTTTTTCTTCCTAGCCTATGGACGATGAACATAAATAGCATTACGATAGAGATATGTATACTTGGCTATGATCTGGATATTTACAATAGATGATGAGTATCTATTTTGAGTGAGCGTATATAGTTGTCCTTGTTATTTGATGTAGCTTTTCCTTTTAGTATCATTTATACGTGTGTGTGTGTAGTACTTGTAGTTTGGAAAGAATTCGTGACAAGCTCGTTGGAGAGTGGAGAGCAATCATGTTGTAAAGGATCCAGTTAAATGTAGATGTATGAAAAGAGGAGTCAGCATTTGGTATTCTGCTCATGGTGATGGTCATGATGACGTTGTAGGCTGTCCGTTTCGGTTTCGGTTCGTTTGGAGCAATTGAGTAATTCAAAGTCTCTCAACAACAAACATCCAGTGAAAATGGTCGTAGAGTATAGAGATTGAAAACGTTTCAATTTTATTTTATTTTTTTCATTTTTTAAGGGTAGGAGGCAGGTAGAAAATACTGATATATGTATAGAGTATTAAAATTCGCTGAAGCAATGCGTTGCCATTTCCTTATAAAGCACATAGTTTAAAACCTGTCACATTATTTTTTTAAAAAATCCCGCGATCCGGATTTAAACTGGGAACAATAGGGTAAATTCCTTTGTTTGAAGTTTTCACATTAGCATAGTGTAGTACATATCTACGTCTACTGCAATCCTAATGGGCCAATGCTAACCTTCACTACAATAATTAAGATACTGCACAATGCCATAAAAGTAACATAAATGGCATAGCATGGACAGACTGTCTATCTGTTGGTCTGTCTTTGTGCAAGTAGGTACCTACTCTGAAAGCAATGAAAGCATAGGCTTCTTCTTCACTGTCTCTCCCATCTCTACAATATTCCTAATCGTAAGTATACTATGTCAGCAGCGCCAAATCGGGAACAAAGTCCGCAATATAATTAGGTATACGTACCAAGATAATACCGACCACACCACTTGGAACTATAACCACAAACAATGCAATGTAGATATACGAGTACTATAACGGAGTCGTTTGGCTCCTTTAGCTATACAACCATGACGTAATAAAGTTTATTAGAATTATATTTCACTCCTTCTTAGCTTACAATCACACTCAATAACCAACACATCTCTTTGAGATGGCAAGACAAAGATCACTTCCCCCGGTTTGGGCAATATAGCTAAAATAAGAGACCAAGTTATATCGTCTGTGAAGAACCAAAATGACCCATATCCAATTTAAGCTAGAATCAAATCAAACTATGTCATGAAAACAAAATGAGAAACATGAGTAAAATGTTAATTAGGAGTTTTTCAAAAGTGTAAGATGTTCTATTTACACGTTTTGGAAACGCATAAGATGTTCTATTTACATAGTTTTGAAAAGTGGAAAACGTTCTATTTACATGTTTTTTAAAAGTGTAAAATGTTCTATTTACACGTTTTTGAAAAGTGGAAAACGTTTTATTTACACGTTTTTGAAAAGTGTCAAATGTTGGTTTTACACGTTTTTGAAAAGTGTAAAATGTTCTATTTACATAGTTTTGAAAAGTGGAAAACGTTCTATTTACATATTTCTTAAAAGTGCAAAATATTCTATTTGAATGCTTTCAGGACATGTTGCAATATTTTTGTAGATAGTGGATATTGTTTTTAGCTACAAATGGATATGGGCTATTTTGGTTCTTCACAGACGATATGTACTTACTGTATAGGTGACACGTTTCTGTATTTTCACCTGTGAATTTAGCATTTAAATATTTATTTTTAAAAGTTTTACAAGTTTAATAGTATTAAACTAAGGCAAGTAGGTTGGTATCTACATATGTATATCTGAAGACACCGTAGTAATTTTGAACGAAATCTACTCCTATTTTTGCATATTGTGCCAATCATCTTTTGCACCTAATTAACTGCAGATTAAAACTAGTAAATAATATTTAAGAAGTAAAAGTTGTACACCAATATCATGTTCTGTGACACATGAGATAAATCTTCTCACAAGTCAAGCCTTTTCACTTTTGAGTGTGTCAGTTTGGATGTGGAAAATACGTTGGAGTTGAGAGAAAATGTATATTTGCGTGCAACGAGGATACTTCATTAATCATACTTACGATACGAGTACAAGATACGTAAGTGCTTGAGTTTACATTTAAGGAGTTATGTTTACAAACAAATTCAATGTAAGACCTCATGTCTGACCACCGATTGTAATTAGTGGTTAGCTAGACCACCGCAAATAATTTAAATTAATTCCACTCCTTTACTTTTGTACGCTTTACAATAGTTATCCACACGTAGTTTGACTGTTCCTTTAAAAGCAGTTTAAAAGGTTTCTTACTTTTTTTTGCAACAAATCTTCTAATCTTAATCGTGCGACAATGATGTTTTTTGTGTGTGCTTATACCTACTCAATTTATTTACTGTGCGTGGAAGGAGACCATTTTATTACTCTGATAAAATTGCGTAGTACAAGTATAATAAACACCACATCATTTATATGAAAAAAACAATAATAAAATAAAATAATTTTATAGCGTCCAATCTACATTCCATAACAAATATAAAACAAAGAGAGAAATGGTAGAAGTGTCTATATTATTTACAGGGCCGGACGAAGGAATTGCTTTTAGGCAGCAATTTATTTCCATACAAAAATTACCATTTTGATTTTATTGATGGTTTTCTTTGGTAAAGCAAAATGTTGTATTTACATGTTTTAGAAAAGGGAAAAATGTTCTTTTTACTTGATTCAGAAAAGTACAAAATGTTCTATTTACATGTTTTGAGAAAAGTGGAAATTTTTTTATTTCCATGTTTTTAAAATGTGCAAAAAAATTTATTTGCATGTTTTTGAAAATTCAAAATATTCTTTTTAAATATTTTTGAAAAGTGCAAAATGTTCCATTTACATCTTTTTTGAAAGTTCAAGCAGCGGGAACTGCCTGCGCTGGCCGCATTATCCGGCCCTGAGTATGTATCGGATTAAATAGTAAATTATCAAATTATCAAACAAATAAGTGCAAAGCTCAAATGTAAATGTAAACAATAAACAATAGCTATGCATAATATGCATAGAAAAAATAAAGGAGCCTTCTTCACAATAGTGGAGAACAATACATAGTGGAAAGAGATAGAAAGAAAGAAGACTGGCTAAACTTGGAGGGATTTGAAAATACTGAACGGTTGTGAAGGGGAATTGAAAGTAAGATTTATGAGTCTGTTTCAAAAGTAAAGATTTGTACAAGAAAATGAATCGTGGTTTCATCTGGTGAGACAGGTTTGCATGTGAAACTCAGTTCGGAGAGAGAGGGTTGATGAAGGTATAGGGAATGTCGACCAGCGGTGTTCTTAGATGGAATCAGGCGCTCTAGTCAACAACATGAGTTCGGCTGAAGTCGGTTTGATGTCGGGAGTAGGTTCATTCTGGACAAAAAACTTCACTGAGAAAACTCGTACCGCAATTAAATCGATGAATTCGCAGCATCTGCACCATTCGTGTTCATGACTTCCCTCCAGCTTGTTCACTTTTGAGTGAGTCACGGACCGGCACAACAAAATCATTCTCCACTGAATCCCACACACAAAATCCTATGTAGTAGTGTTGATTTTATATGCTCAGACACATACTCTCATATTATGTTTCATATAATATACCTCACATATGAACATCATGGAGGGACTATATATGTAGTATGTACGAGGTATCTTAATAACACACCTCGTACATAGTCCCTCCATGATGTTCTTATCCGCAACGGTAACGGGAAAGGGAACGGTTTCAGCAATACAGCTCATATAGTTATAGTCATAGCTCAGCATTCAGCATGTATGTAGTACGATCGTAGTCCATTTGAGACACTATCAATCCACAATATTATTTTCTCTATCGTATCAAGAAAAAAAACCCTTTACCTGCTTATTTTTGGCTTATCTATTTGTATGGAAATATGGAAATTCCTGGCAGAGTATCAATGCTTAAAAAACTAGAAGCACGACTTGGACTCACTCTGACTCTGGTCCTGGTCCTGGCACTGTGACTGCTCCTGTGGTTGCGCGTGATTCTAACGTCGAACATAACAGCTGTAAACCGTCAAAAAAAAGTTTTTTTTTCAACACAAAATTGTTTATGATATTTTTAATCCAATCACCACCTCAGATGTCTACTTCACAGCCAACATGTAATAAAACTCAAAAATATTCATATTCAAATGACATCACTGGTACGCTACACTTTTATCGTTCTATCCAGCCCTGTCGGGGATATAAGGTTCTCTCCCCACATGTTTCTCATAAAGTACTTTGTCACACTGTACATAGAGTGACGATATGGTGTTCGGGTTGACGGTTTAATCTCTCCCAGCAATTATTAAATGGTGTCGAGTTTATACTTTTATAGTAACACAGGAGCGTACCGTACCGTGCTATAATGTCAACTATACTGTAGGAAATAATTTCGGCTTGGCCTCATAATACCTTCCACCACCTACTGGCCTTTTACTTTTACATTGACTTTGAATTTGAATTTACTCTACGGTATATTATTTATCTGTAATAACCTGTACCCTCAATACAGCAAACGTTTTTATTGTAATTTTTTGTCTTACACAGGCATTTTTCTAAAATAATTAATTAAATTTGTGAGCTAATTGAGTCATGAAAGCATAAATCAGTATTATTTTCAGTATTTCTACCACTATTGTTTCCATTTTTGTGAGAAAGGACGACGGGATGCAGGGGCGAGAGCCCTAGCAAAATTTTTGTAGGTTATGTGAAAATAAATACAACGTCGTCAGAGACACGGACCTTTACGCAGGTCTAGTTATATTCAGTTATAGTTGGTACCATATATACCGTAGAAACCTGAATACTTGAGTGAGGCCTTATAAGAATTGGATTTTTGTTGGCTTTCATATCTAATAAATATATATGTCTATGGGCCTATGGACCTATGGGACATGGACACTCGGAGAGTGTAGAATAGAATACTATTTTGGCAAGATTTAAGGAGGATATTGTGTAAACGTGCATCACATGACCATTTTGCTGAATCGCCACTGTATACTGTATACATTGTCTCACAGTACTGGAGCTGGAGCTGGTAGATTGGAGAGTCAATACAAAGTCAGGAGTCCATGAGTAGTGTAAGTCCATGTCAATTTCCGCCAGACGTTTTCACTTTCCCTCTGCTGCTCTGTGCTCTATTCGTACTCCAAATTCTGCATCGGCTTTGGCATTATTCCTATACAACAACGCGTGAGCCTTTGGAGCACTACAGACAGAAGTAGAGAGACAGAGAGAGAGAGAGAGCTGTACAGTGTTTGAAATTAGATCGATTGTTTTTTCCTTCAGCTCAAACACATTAAGTCTCATTCAATGAGCATTACAGAATCCACTAAAGATTTTCATCTTCCTCTCCTTCCCTATTAGAGACGCTCACTTGGTCATAAATATCGTGGCTATATATATATATATATGTCCCTTTCCCCTCGTCTCTCTTCCCGTTTTTGGAGCAAAGAGCGCCGAGGAGAAGCACCTACCGCAGAGACGATACTTTAATTCGAATTTTAAATGTAAAATATTGTGAGGACAGTAGTCGAGTCTAGTAGTAGCAGAAAAGTCGTATGAGCAGCAGAAGCACAGATGTCTGTATCCGCACATATTATATGATTCCAAGAGACAAGTGACTAGCATTACACTTAACCAGGAGGAAATAAAATTTAACGAAAACTGGCCTCGTCTGGTTAAGTTAGTATTTGTAGCCGTATTATTAGTACTGGAGCATGGGATATATTATGCCACTACTTATATACCCCGTATCTATATAGTCTACAGTCGCATGAGAGTTCTGTGTATGAGAGTGAAAGTACTGTGCTCAAGAGCACAACAGATTAAGCTGTATATACAATTCTACTATTGCGCTCCCTTTCACTGCTGCCGTTACTTTCAGTCTGACTGTTGAATGGTAACTTTCCTTTTTTTTACGAGGCAGCCCTCAGCACTCAATACTGAAATGTAAAAAGCTCAAATCAAGTGTAGTAGCTACGTATTATGTACGTCGGCCAGACCAGGATCAGAACCAGACCAACACCCATCACGTCAGTAGAAATGTAAATGGAACTCCAGACTCCAGACCCAGACTATATAGATACTTTGAGTCGCATAGCATCTAGCCACATGAAGAAAAATCCGTAAAGTACAAATATCCATAAATTTTTCCTGATTTTTTCGTTTACAAAGGATTTAGTGTAATAATATTGACTGGGAACATGTGTACAGGCACAGTAGGTAGACATTTTTATGTTCGTATATCAACTCGTTTCGCTCGTACATATACATGAAAACTCTTACACTTTCTCTGTAGTTCGAAGTTCTAGCTGTACGCATTTTTATAAAAGTTATAATAAACGTATACGGTAGGCTATACTACAGTTGTGGTGTAATAAATCCACATTTTACATGAAAATACATTTTACAAATTTCATATAGTAAAACAAGTCATTCGGATTTGATATTAGATCATAATATATAATATAATGTTATTATATGTGCAACATGCAGCTCTCCAACTTCAACTCACACTTCATAGAGGACAGTTCTATGAAATAACAGTAACGTATGACTTATGAAAATTTTACCAAATTCCAAGGGTAGAAATTTGGATTCGCGGAGCTGTAAATGACTAGTTCTGTTATACATATAAGTTTTACTACAATCTACGTATATTATAGTCTCTAATACTATTTTATTTTAATAGTCATTTTATTTGTTTCGATTCATTTCCATAGGTTTAAAGGGCTTCGTCTCATAAAGGATTGTAAATCAAATGTATGAAATTAATGCGATGTCATATTCTCGGTTTTTCTGGTATTAATGACAATACAGCCAAAATAACTTTGCTATTTTTATTATTGCAAGGATATTTTTGATAGATAATTATATTTACACCTTTGTGCATATAATTATGTTGGTACACTATAGTGTATGTATGTATGTGTATTGAGATATTCAACCATTAGCGGTTAGGTACACTATAGTGTTAGAAATAGTAAGGATAAAAACCGGTATACAATATGTATAAAGAAAGAATAGGTGCTGTAATGTAATTGCTGTGAGTTTACTGTTAAATTAAATTTGAAATGTTTTTTCGTTCAATTTCCAGTCCTTAAGGCTATAGTTATATTATATTTTATTTAGTGTATGTATTATGACAAAAACAAAATGAATTTAAATATTTTTTTTTGGGACTGTGTAGTTAAATTAATTTTATCTTGTCGAATTAGTCCAACACTTTTACTATATATTGTTTCTAGTACTACATATCGTCTGTGAAGAATCAAAATAACCCATATCCATTTTTAGCTAAAATCAATATCCACTATCTACAAAAATACTGAAATATGTCTTGTAAGCATTTAAATAGAACATTATGAAATATTCAAAACTATGTAAATCGAACATTTTACAATTTTCAAAAACATGTAAATCGAAAATTTTACGCTTTTCAAAAACATGTTATTCGAACATTTTACACTTTTCTAAAACATGTAAATATGAGCTTTTTACATTTAAAACAAAATTTAAATAGAACATTTTACAGTTTTTTAAAACGTGTAAATAGAACATTTTACGCTTTTCAAAAACTCTTAATTAACATTTTACGCCTGTTTCTGATTTTGTTTTCATGACATAGCTCATTTTGATTCCAGCTTAAATTTGATATGGGTCATTTTGGTTCTTTACAGACGATATGCTTCATTAATATAATATGTAAAGGGAAACTATTTCGTAAAATAGGCAGAATTTGTATGTCATGCACTGCTCCCAGTAATGATTGCAGATTTATTTACATTTAGTATTCATAGGATTTGATAAGAGAAAATAAGACAGAATTTCTTCTGGAATGACGAGAAAATTTCTTATGCAGTGCAGGTTTCTTATCAGTTGAGAGTAAGTGGAGAGACTTGATGGGGAAATCTTAAATTCCAAATCCAAACCCGCAGCCCGATACTATAACCGGTTGAAAATGTTGTTCAAAGGATGTGGATGATGATGGGGAAATTTATGCAAGGCGGATATTATTATAGTCCTGCTCCCTTCAAACTTTGAGCTTTGAATGTATTAAAAATTAGCTTTTGAATCCCTCTTTAGACGCATAGTATGTACCTACCTACCTACGTAAGGTAGTTTATTACTAGGGAAATCCCGAGCCTGCTCAATGATTATACATATTCTATGGTGAATGGTGATTATGATTATGTTATGTCACTCTTTTCAAAAATTTCTTTTTGCTTCAGCAAAAAAAAATCTGAGTTACAATGTTCCATACGGGTATCATGTACAACTTTATTAATTAGAGTGAAAGTCTACTTCAACTTTAACCATACACAGCCTACATAGATCTTTTAAATTTCATTTTATGTAAAGTACCGTATTACTTCTAATAGAACCCGGGTCTCCAATAGACCCCGGGTCTCTATTACAACCCGGGTCTAGCTGAGTATTTTAATATACACCCCGGGTCTCTAATACACCCCGGGTCTCCTATACACCACGGGTGTTTAATACGTTGCGAGCCTGGTGCAACTCATATTTCAGCTTACATTTCACTACATCATCATATGGTGTAACAGTAAGCAATATTATAACTACAGTTTTGGGGAATTAAAACGACTCTAGTGCCCTTTATTGTCCCTTAATTTTTAAAATTAACTTTTGAGAGCGCTGATTTTGGGCATAACCCGGGTCTCTAATACACCCCGGGTCTCTAATACACCCCGGGTCGCGAGTAAAATTTTAAAATATAACCCCGGGGTTCTATTAGAAGTAATACGGTACCTATAAGGTACATTGGAGTTTTCCTTTTTTTTAGAATTGGCAGCGTTCAAGTTTGTAAAGGTAAGATGCCAAATGCTCTAATTACACTTTAAAAAGTTTTTAAACTGCCTACGTGAATATCAATTACCTTCACTTTCTAATGGATTGGAGGTGAGACAATGCTTGGTACAATCACAATGTTATATATATGGCATATATATATCTATTTGAAAAAATATGAAATAAAATAATGAACTCAATTATTTATTCATATCAAAAAAAGCATCAAGCATCTTTTGAGGGGAGACAAGTCTCTCCGACTTTGGACATTAATTCAAATGGAAGTTCCACCGTAGTGTCAGTTGCGACAGATATTGTCTTGAGAAATTTAAAAAAATAAAATAAAGAAAAAAGCAATTAATTCCAGGTTGGACACTGTGTCAAAAGTCTAAAATCATCATATGTCATAGAGCTCCCACTCTCCCACTCACATTTTTTCCCGAGATAAATTCCATCTTTGGCGTATTTTATAAATCATCTCCTGTTCTCCTCCTGCATATTTTGTGCACAAATAGTTAAGTATTGTTAGCCGATGTATATCACCTTAGGAGCTATCTAACTCCCAACTTCCGCTCAGTCCACAACCAACGCTATTGGGAAGATGGGAGCTTATGAATTGAAAACATTGAGTGTACTCAGTTGTGTCGTAAGATGAAAAGCGATTATATAATTAATATATTGAGCGTAGACCCGTCACAGAGTGTCCTTTTGTGTGTGACAGGCTGTCAGGCCATGAGGAAAAAGCCTGCGTGCAGTACTACAGATAGGTACAAGAAAAGGTTGAGGGCACAGCTGCACTGCATCATCTCTGACTCTGACTCTGGTAGTCGTCTGGTGTGGAGAATCGACTTCATCTTCGTCTTCGTCTTCTGCTCTCTTAGTTTTATTTTGTTCACCATGTACATCACATCCATTCATTCATTTCCATGGAAGGAGCAGCAGCAGCAGCATGCCCTTCCTCTCACACAACTCAAACTCCTCCACGTCTTGTCATGAGTCACATAATATAGCTTCCCATTCTAGACGAGTGCGACTGACAGTTAGTGTCCACGCTAAATGTAAAGGTATGAGCTGTACATGGAACGGAAGGGAGGGCACAGCTCGCTTTCGAATCCACTTCTCACTCTCACACTCACTCTGTATGAAGATTAGAGTCTTAGGAGATAAAAAGCAATATTATAAATTCAGGAGTAGATAGTACCTAGATTATAATGGCTCTCGCTGTGGGTGCCGCTATATATATATATCTATATAGTAGACTCAAGTTAAAGATGTAGTAAAAATAAAAGTAAGTAAGTTGTTGGGGAGGAGGGGGACAAATTGAGATTGGTTTCAGCTTCGGTTTGCTCATGTCTAAAATTTTATAGACATGGATGGGGGCGCATATCGAAGACAAAATTGAAAAGTAATGTCAAGACAAGACAAGGAAAAGCATAATTCGCCATGCTATTCAAGTCTCATTCTTATTCATTGGTTGCCCTACTTTTACCCTGAATGACTCTCTAAAGTCTTATTTTAACTTATTTTTTCTTCTTCCTTACAATCTTCACCACCTAATAACATCCTTTACAAACACTTTCCTCCTCAGCCAAGGTCCTCAAAAACAATATGAAGAAATCATGCATACTATGCATAAGTATGCTAAACCTCATCTTCTACTTAGGTATCTCATTCAGAGATATATACAATAATATTTGAGTAGAGTAGAATAGGCCATGATCCGTTTGTATCTTTTCTATGTCTATTTTAACGATAAGACAAAGAAATGCATTCTAGGTATATTGACCAAATTGCAGAATTTAATTTGACACAGACAAATGAGGAATGGGAACAACGTATCATTCTCATTCATGGAGAGGGGGAGAACACCTATAGGGAATTTTTAGAACGTGTAAAATAAATATCGCAACCATCAATATCATAAGAATTTTTTGATAAATATAATTCACTTAATTTCCTTAAAAAAACTTAATTAGGATTATTTCTATATCAAAAAATTGAAATTAAAAGCTTACATTGTCTATTTTGATATTTTATATTTAAAAATCATTTTAGTTCTTTAATTACGTGATTTGATGTTACATATCATTTGTGAAGAACCGAAATGACCCATATCCAATTTAAGCTAGAATCCAAATGAGCTATGTCAAAAAAAAAAACAAAATGAGAAACATGCGAAAAATGTTAATTCAGAGTTTTTTAAAAGTGTAAAATGTTCTATTCACACGTTTTTGAAACGCATAAAATGTTCTATTTACATATTTTTGAAAAGTATAGAATGTTTGATTTACACATTTTTTTTAAATTGCAAAATATTCTATTTAAATGCTTTCAAGACATATTTCAATATCTTTGTAGATAGTGGATATTGTTTTTAGCTACAAATGGATATGGGTAATTTTGGTTCTTCACAGACGATATGTAATCATTCCTCCTTTCTAACGTTCAAAATGCTCTCTTCCTTCCAAGAAATAATACTGCTTACAAAAGCCAGTGGGTTTTGTTTTCAATATAATAAAATAACCTTTCTATAATAATTTCAAATCATTTTCTAAAATGTACCTACGTATCTTTTTAGTATAGTTGTTGTTATTAATATCGGGTAAAAAAATGAAACCTGTCAACCTTTTTTTTTGTAATGCTTGACTGGGACACGACGTCGTAAATCTTTCAACTGATGACACCCATTCGGTTCTTTTCTTGAAGTTGACCTCGTCGTTAGTTGTTAGAGCTCTTACTTGTAGCTGCATAGCGTACAGCTCAAGCTTTACAAACCACAGCTGTTTACATTTCTTTGTGGTAAAGACCATTGTTTGCTGACTATGGGACTCATTCATTCAACTTTTGGTGCATCTATAATACAAAGCTATATGGATGCTCGTCACCATCCGGACCCGGACCCGGACTTTACTCACTCCCATATTGCATTGTGTGCTTTCACTTTCCACAAGATGATGCTACGATCACGACATGAGCCTCAGCTCCGAACGTCATTATTTCCATACGCCATACGGCAATCTACACAAGGGTTGTCTTTGAGTGTTTTGCATGTGTAACTGTATCGCAATTATACTAACAACAAGCAATATACTTCAGCTATCAATGACAAAATGCCTTTTGAAACTATTCTATGGGGTATGGTGTGTAGTGGATCTCCCTTGTCCTCTTACCTTGAAGAACCAAAAGCTTTTTACCTGTCGTCCAAACAAGCTTCCTGATTTGTTAGATTGAATGATGTGAGCTAAGTGAAGCGTGATGCGATCGACATCGCCATGCAATTGAAATGGTAAGGGAAACTATACTACACGGATACCCCTTCAAATCCACTCACTCATTCATTCACTCACTCACTCACTGTGCCAATGGGTACCAACCGCAACCACTAACCACTGACACAATCCCAAAGTGAAATCACTTTATTCTAAAAAGAAAACCACCAGAAGAAATACATATAGAAGAAAAACAAAATAGGAGGAAGTCAAATGACAGAAAATTCGCGTCAAACTAAACAAGTACATGGACAATGACAAAGCATCATAAGTTGGTATACGCTCCACGTTCCATGCTTGTCTCGAGTCTCGAGTGTCGAGTCCCGGCCTCGGTCGACTTGAAAAGTAAACGAAATGCGGGAAGTAAAATATATCCGTATTATCTCGCTCAGCGCGTTGAATTGAAGCAAAACGGAAATAAATTTTGCTCAAGAAATTCGCCTATATATATGTATAGAGAGCCTAGCAATTTTACTATCATTTTCCACTTGTAAGATGTCCCTGAGTTGGGTAATTTATATTTTTCGGTCAGGCAAGCATGCTACTCGATTACTCGATTGATTTTATCTGGGTGTTTTTTTGTGTGTGCTCAAATCGTAATGGACATCTCTAAATGTTTGCTTGAGCGGACGTAGAACTCGAATAAGCAAAAGTTTAAGCTAAACCATGACCATTCCATTTCCATTTCCATTGCCACACACGCCACACAGGGTCATGACTGTGAGTAGCAGATCCTACGACATTACGTCGGTCTCTCTAGCGAGCAAGATTTCGTCTGCTGATTGAATAAAATCGTAACGAAAAATTTGAACTGGAATTATTGACGTCATATGTACGTCATAATATATGTATCGATTAGTGTCAATGTAAACTGTTTCATTTTTTTAGCAATTTTTTATTTTCAAGGGAAACCATGAGGCAATAGCATTACAACATTTCAAAAAAACTAGGCTAAAGGTCTGGGAAGCTGGAATTTGAATAGTAGACACGGGGTCCACTATTTCAGAAAATACGGTATATTTTAAAGCAAGAATTCCTTTACAGAGGAAGTAGTTGACACTGTTGCATAAGCGTTGTTGCACTCGCTCAAAATTAGTCTTAATTCTAACAGGTCCTAGACCATAATGTATTTATATGAGGGCATCTCCTTCCCCACATCCACATCCACCACGAAGACTCTTCCTGTCCCCCTATAAATAAATTAGCAGGAAGGAGCGTAAATACCCAAGTAAAAATGTTGTTCGTCATACTCGATTAGTCTGGCGTTCGGGGGCTGCAACAGGAATTGGCACTGACTTGGATTAGGTTTCCTAATTAGAAATAATAGAACCGAGGAGGAAAGGCCTTTTCCCCTACAGCATCCTATAATATATTGCCATTGGCATTGACACTACAAAGAAAACGGCAACGGCAGCCGCTCCCGAAGACAAACCACGTAGGAGTAAAAGAGAAACACCCGGGCAGGGGGAAAAGGGAAAAGTATCCACGAAGAAATAATATAATGGTTGAAAGATGAAGTGTGAGAAGGCTCCAACTCACACTATTCGAATTCGAGGTACACTCTAATGTTCTCCTATATGGCCATAAAAGCCGAAGCCGCCCAAGTGAAAGTCTCAGTCATTCATCCTTTCTCTCCATGTGCTTCCAAAAGTTTCTAGTCTAATCGTATCCTAAGTCGAGAAATCCGAGTGAGAAGCCAAAGCAAAGAGAGATATGGAACATGGACCCAGAGGAGAGCTCCCTCACATACAGTTTAATACAATAATACAACCATATAGCGCGGAGAAAGCTAACCTACATACTACATACAGAGTGACTCTCAAAGAATTTACGTACATATCCTTATTTGAACTATGCCAAAAGTAAATGTATAGGGGCAGCTTCATACGAAGGATATGAGTGAAAGGAAAATGATTTGAACGAAAAGATGCAGCCAAGAGTTTAGAGAAGAATAGAGACAGAGAGATGGTGAAAGGCAGGGAAAGGGAATTCTGAAGAGATTCTGCTCTGCTCGATTTCGCCAAACAACCCAAATTCAACTCTATCAGAGTGCTTACAGATGGAGAGACAGTAGATTGAATATAGTTATGGTGAAGTTGGAGTTTAGCTAGCGTAAGAATCTATATTAGATTCGACCGGTTCCGGTCCCGGTGCCGGTTCTGGTGCCGGTTCAAGGATCGTAACTCCTTCAGTCTGGGACGTCTCGAGCTTTAAGCTTTAAGTAAATCCACAACGTGCAACATTGAGCTTGCTTGATAGTAGTGGTTGTAGTAGTAGTAGTAGTAGTAGTAGTAGTAGTAGTAGTAGTAGTAGTAGTAGTAGTAGTAGTAGTAGTAGTAGTAGTAGTAGTGGTGGTGTGGCCTGGCCTCGGGTGACGTTCCAGGAAAAGGCAGTGAAATTCTCTCGCTTCAATTTACATTAAATACACTTTTCACATCCATCCTCCGTCAGTCTAAATTCTCTTGCCTTCTTTCATCTTCCCAGGGAGCAGCTCCGGCTCCACGCTTGACGCGTCCAAGGGAAAAGGAAAACCATTTTTCATTACCTCCTGGTCATCATGTCTTGTCACTGCCCTCCCTCTCGTGTCCAGCCTCACCGTAGCTGAGCACAGTCAGTGTCCATCTCCATCATCTCCATTTAAAAGATGTGTGCTTTCACTTTGATTCCTAATTTGGACTATTATTGTGTGTATGTGTCTTTCTTGTATATCCCTATGTACACTGCCCAGACACACAGTGCTCACTCTCTCAACCTTAATTCCTACTAGTGCGTAGTATATCAATAGTATAGAATCCACAATTTGGATGTATATTTATATGAGCGGTAGTAACAGTCAATCCTGGTTGAACTTGAACTTAAAAAAAAACTATAAAATACAGAGATTTGACTTGAGGACAAAGGAATAATCCTTTCACATTGAGTACTGAATACAAACACGAATCCCATGGGACAACTTTTCTCCGCCAACGTCTTTGTGCTTTCCTGTGCAACTAAATATAGTCTACATGAGCATATATATAGTGTTAGAAGGGTTGCATAAAAATAAAAACGACAAACTTTTGACTTCCTATTCAAATTGGAGGGAGCAGTAACTCACGTTTTTTTATGGTTATGAAAATATTATGCATGACTAAGGAATTACCTGTGCTCCCCAGAAATGTAGTCTGATATATTTTTAATTCATGCCATATAACTTTTTAATTTCAAAATAAAAATTCCAATAGTAGTAGATACTTGCATTAAATTATTCCTCGTGTAAAACTTCCCTTACAAATACAATTAATTATCTGTTGACAAAAGTTTTAAATTTTTCTCATATCTACGAATTTTAAGATTTACGACAGAATTTACTTCTTTATCTTCCTGTAGAGTTAAATGTGTATACTATAGTTTGGTGAGTTGAAATTGATTGAGATAGTTTTTGGACCGTACTAACTGGGGGTTAGTGTGCTTCCCATTTTTGGTGGAGAAAGTTGGTGATTATACCGACACAGATTGTGAGGAGAAAGAGTTAGTAGTTGGAATATATAGGGAAAGGGGAAGGATGGGAATATGAGGACAAGAGAAATGTCTTGAGGTTTTGAGCTGAGTGTTCACTAGTGGTGAAGGAGTGGCAGTAATACGTCGTCTTCTGTTTCAGGCTACTCCTCTCATCCTACCGTCAGTTCCACTTTCCCTCAACTTTCTTCATAAAGACTTTGCGAGTCGTCCAAGAGAATGACTTGAATTGCTCTACACATCATTTTCTCGTTCCTCCCCATAGACGTACATATTTTGGGAGTCTACATTTTTCTACAGATATTGGACCTTCACACGCACACATACAATCGCTGTACAGTGTCATTACTGCTGTACTACTCTTACTCCTACTCCAATAACAACAAAAACAACAACACCAACAACGAGAGAAAGAAGGCGAAAACTAGGTGAAGTGAGTGAAAAAGTAGAAAAGGACGAAAATAGAGTGAGGAAAGGAGTAGTAGAACAATGTATTTCAGGAAGGGAGCTTAAGGCTTTCTCACCCACGACGCTCAAAAAACCCAAAAAACTCAAAGTTGAAATATTCCAGTTTTCTAGTTTTCTCTAGAATCCTAGTGACTCCCATCAACACAGTTTTAATTACTTCTGCCAAGAGCAAAAACAAACTTACACACAGATAAAAAAAAAGTTACGTGCACCTTCCTCCCCTCCCACCTTTTTTATTGGGCGTTTATCACAATGGGAAGCTCACCACAATATTTAAATAGTTTGTTGTATTCCCCTCTCAAAAGAAAAGTCCAAAGAAGAAGTAGAAGACAGAGAAATTGTTAGTGGGAGTACCTGAGACTTGAGATATGGGGCTCTACCGTCACTTTCACACTTTTCCTCTTCAAACTTCCCCACTTACCTGTGGAGTAACAAAAAAACAATGCTTCCGTATTTTATCCTTGTTGAGGTAGACATCCACCATTTCTGTTCCACACAGAGTCCACTGAGTGTGTGTCCCGAGTGATTGTGACATTGGGACACTGGACAATAAAACACTTAGAAAAATTGCTTTTCTATTCTTATCGTTTTTTTCCTTAAGGATTTTCAACTGTGAAGAAACATAATTTATGTACATTTCAAAATTGTTGCTAAAATCATAGTTTTTAAAGTTTTTAAAATTACAATGCTGAAAGACAACGGTAGACGACCTGGTAGGTCTGGACTACAGTTGTTTGAAGGTTTCTTGTAGATGTAAAAAAAAAAATTACGTTGACCTAAAAAGTGCACAAGTGCAGTGTAGGAGTGAGGGTGAAGAAATTTTAAGAAAGAAATAACCTAATTTTAAATGAATCAACATGTGTTTACATTTCAATTCCCAGTTCCGCAGTCCCAGTCCCAGGTCCCAGCACAATCATTCCAAAAACATATCAACTATTGACATGGACACTTATTACGAGCTCTACTAGTTCTGGTAATACAATTAACATGTCATTTCCATTAAAGTATTGTCACTGTCAGCAAGCTTTTCTGGCTCATAGCCACTCAGCGCAGAGCCAGAGCCATATGCAGTTGAGATCTGAGTTTTAATATAGGAAAGACAGACACATACAGTAATACAGTTACAGAATCTGACTATATAGACAATCGAAGAGAGTTGTATTTTTTTTTCAAATTTACATAAAACCAATCAGTGAGAAGTAAAACTATTTGAGATGTCGACTCCCTTCTGTCCCCGCTTTAAATTGATCGAAAATTAAGTTGAAACTTGAATTTTGTATTCGGGAAACGAGCGAGAAAGTTTGAGAGAATTTCCGTTTGCACTCTGAATTATAGATTTGTCAAGGACAGAATATACAGCGTTAAACGACAAGGACGCAATCGAATTATAACACAACGAATTCGCTGCAACGTTCCTATATTCCCGTTATGCTCTTGACCGCTTCTGTCTTCAGCTTCTGCTTTAGTTGTTAGTAGTGTCAAAAAGTGTCTCGCGGAAAGAACTATACTGTCCATATCTGTTTTTACTGTTTAAAATATTTATGAGCTCTGTGAGCGCATTCAGTTAAGTTCAACAGCTTTTATAATAATTATATTACCAAATCAACATACACCGAGTGAGTACCCAAGACAATTGTGAACTAAAGATGACTGAAGGTAACATACAATTGAGAGATTCTACATCCTCGAATTTGCATTTGTACGTGTTGATTCAGTTCCTGTTGTTCAGATTGCCGTGTGGAAGATTGATCAAAAGATTATCGGTGAACGAGTTTGAGATTTTAGTTAAGGTTAAGGAGGAGAATGAAAAAATTGGATTAGAAACAATTATTATTAAATATGTGTGGATGTGGATGGGGACTTCCAATTGGTTCGTTCTATTGCTGGGAAAGAGAGGAAACTTAAAAAAAAGTGAAGAAAATGATGTGGAATTCAATAAAAAATCAAGGACAGACAAGGAAATCAAATTCGAAACTTTCTCCCATTCCCATGATGATGATGCTCATGCTGCTGTCCTCCCAACGATAAGCTTTGACTCCCTGTGGATAGAAAACGAATCGATTTTGTACTCTGACTCTGTCTCAAAATCCAAAAAATCCGAATCCGAATCCCTCCTATTCAACACTTTGAGGACTTGTGATGTTGAGTGTGATAAGGACGACCCCGTCAAAGTGTCAGTGACACCTTATCCCTTTAAACTCTGTTTAATACATCCCTTTGAACTACGACCCGGCCCCTCTCAACAATTCCCATTTCAGCCTTGTCTCAAGCCCAGTCAATTCCGTCTTGATCTCTTCTCAGTCTTTTTGTCAACTTGTAAGCATATTTTCACTATTGTCTAGATTGCTATATATGATACATGATCTTGGGCCATTGTACTCCAAGCACATAATTCACCATACTAAAAGTATATGTATTATACTGTAAAAGAATCGTATTTTTATTTGATGAAATTTAATACTGATGTAATCTGACCCTTTGGAATTGGAATTGGAAGTTTTTATATCTTTCATATGTTGCGCGTAGTTTGATTTTAGATTGGAATGCGGGGAGATAGTAAAAGGTATAATATGTTCTTTAAGATAAACTTCTTTGCTTTTTTGTCTGATCGGTCTAATCCAATGTAGTCTTGTCCTGTCGTCCTACAGCCGGACCGGACCATTATGTACTGTAATTCGGACCACATTAGTCCAATCTGATATCTAATTGTGTCAAAAATGTAAAGTACTGACATTATGATGTAGTTACCATTCCAAAACCGCACACTACTATAATTACGTGTTTTTCAAATTAACGTGTTATTTAATCTAATTAAACAAATCTTGGTATTAGTAGTGTGGGCTACCGCCAAGACTAAAAGTAATTTAATAAATTAATATTAATTATACAGAAATACTTTGTATGTATGTATATGTTGATGCATACGGCTTTTGTATTTCCCTTGGACTATCAACGATGCATAGCCTAATTATAATTCAAAGGATATGACTATAGTCTGAGAGTTCTAGGACGAGAGGACCAGTGCTATAGTGTCAGTACTAGCACGTGTGTATATGTATATATGTACTGATTACAGGAACTTGAAATTACTTGATGAATGTCATGAGTGAAAGTGAGAAGAGTCCTCTCTACATTGTATATTAGCGTTTTCTCCCAGGGCGGCAATATAGCTCAACATAAGTCATTTGCATGTACGAGTATAATTATTCCATTTTATGCACGCAAGGCTCACTTCATGCAAATTAAGTGATATGAAGGAGTACGTGCAGATCAACTCTTGAGGCTCTCATCTGTATAGTTGATACGAGACGCTTTTAAAGAGTGGCACACGGGGTAATCCATCCTCCGGTCTACTTTCTACTCTCTGCAGTCTCCAACTTCCAGATTTGATTTAAAAATTAAAGTTTTAGTTTTCATACAAATTATTCCCTCGCGCTCCCTTCAACCTTCCTATGCTGGGACATCCCCTACTGCAGACAGACTACAGTATAATCTGGACCGGGAATAAGTGAGGGATTATGCAGAGTGAGGAATGTACTAATGCCAGTCTTGATATGGATTCCAAGGGTGAGGTCATTTCGGATCGGTTAATGGTTGACCAATTTTACGGATCGGTTGCGAACCGAAAGGTTGGGACCTGTTGAAGCTGTTCCATTTATGTGAACAACTTAGCCGCGCCGCGAGTAAATATGAGCGTATAATTTGAACTTTTGCGCGCTCATTGATATGAGAAAAAAATTCATCAGTACATGTGTTGGTAAATATTGCATTTTAATAAAGATTTTTCTTTATTAGCCCTCAAAGACATTTCGATAAAAATTTAGCTATTTGGTCAGTTTGGTTGAATTTCTCAACCAAACCGATTATGTTATGGCTATGGCTAAAAGTTTTGTTGCCAAGTTTTCATCCGTTTAACATACTACTCGGTTCGGTTTCGGATCGGTTGAGTCTATATCCAATCCGTCAGAACTCATAAAGCGGAAGTCCTCCATTCTTTAATTCATTCATGAATTATGAATCCGTCCATTACTTTCGAGGAAATACTCGCTATTATCAGTTACTTAAGAGTAGAACAGTCCCAGCTGCTCTCACTTGAGCCTAATCATGTCATCCAGGGAAACATAAAGTAAGGTAAATGAATAAATTCTCTCCCACGTGTCGCACTCGCATTTCATTTATGTATACGAAATTAAAATCATATATACATTTATAGCAAAACGTCGTCACAATAACTCATAGCAATGACTTTGTGTCATTATTAAAGCACTGTCATGTCCCAATCCTGTGTATATAGTTAAACAAATTACTTCTCTACATTCCTCTGCAATTTAATAATCATCGCTATCAATCTCATAGAATATGCAAATTTAGGAAGTACAACGAATATAGAAGATGTGTGCAGAATCGGCATCAAAATTATAATTAAAAGTGCACAATTCAAATAATTACAATTACCCAAGTATGCTGGGCATAATATTATCTATAACATATGTAGTACATCTAGTGAGCATTGTAAGTGTTGAGTTGCGTTGGTTAGAACTGTAGCTCTACTCAGGGCCGGATAATACTGCCAGCGCAGGCCGCAGGCAGACCCTGCTGCTTAAATTTTCAAAAACCATGCAAATAGAACATTTTGCAGTTTTCAAAAATATGTTTAAAAAAAAGTATTTTGACTTTTCAAAAACATAGAAATACATTTTTTTGTACATTTCAAAAACATGGAAATAAAAAAATTTCCACTTTTCTCAAAACGTGTAAATAGAACATTTTGCAATATTCGGAATCAAGTAAAAAGAACATTTTTCACTTTTCTAAAACATGTAAATACAACATTTTGCTTTACAAAAGAAAACCATAAATAAAATCAAAATGGTGGTTTATGTATGAAAACAAATTGCTGCCTAAAAGCAATTCCTTCGTCCGGCCCTGGCTCTTCTCAATGTCCACAATGCCTACATTTATAAATTTTATCGTGACCGTTGCCTTGTATTGCTTCTACCGGATACCTACTTCGAGGTTTTGAAAATATTAAATTTGCTATTCCCTTTAAATTTAATTTTGTAGTACCGTAGTTCAGCAGATCTTTGTCCATATTCAAGAATTATTGTTTCGAAAGCATAATCGTTTTGAATAAATTCCTTATTATTTGACATCTTTAAAAAATTAACATATTTGTATTTTGTATTCATTGTTAGCCGGCTACACAAAATAATCATGGGAACTTGGTTCCACCTAGAGTTCACTGATCATAATACTATTTGCATTTTTTAGCATGTTGAAAGTCTCGAGTACGTCCAGATTAAACCTCACTCCTCATGAGTACTCATGAGATCATATCTTTCACGAGTGTATTATTTATCTTGAGAGGAGTCTGACTCTGACTCTGAGAGTGGGATGCAGAATAACGGCGGAAATTGTGGATATAGTGAAAGTGAATGAAAAGTTTCCACTTCCATATTCACCATTTTCGGGAGTTAGAAGGGAGAAGGGAAAATAAAAGCTATGCAGGGTAAGGGAAATAGTATTAATAGCATACTATTTACTGTACAACACCCACATAAGCTTGATCGTAATGCTTTTTTTTTCTACTTTCACCATGTACTCATAATCTGAGGTCATTTAGATTTGAAGCTACTACAGAGAGAGAGACTTACGAATTACGAATCGGGATCGAGATTGGAGGAGTTTGGATTTAGATGTAGAGATGTAAAAGCTCTCTCTCTCTCATTAAGAATAATTTATACTTCTCTACTTCTCTCAAGGGTTGTGGTTGCGTTTATCTTTATTTCTGTATTTTTTATTTCGCATGTGTTGAGGTAAGCTGTAAGCGCTGTCGAAAACTTGACAAAAATATAAAAGAGGTTTAAAAATAAGTATTCGTTTTCACAAATCTTAATATTTTACACCATACTAATTTTGACAATTTAACTTAAATTGTTTTGCCTACTATGGCAACAGTTTGTAATAAAAACAGGTACATGGTGCCGCGGTGTCACTTTTGACCTTTGCCACGTCTCTAAAAATACTCTCAGGTATATTTTAAAAAATTGTTTCTATTCAAAAATCCTTAATCAGAACACTGCTCACTGCAAGAAACAAAAATGATCTTTGGTTTGGGGTTGCCAGGAAACACGTAAAGTCGTAGTTAGCATTAAGTTTTCCGTCCGACCTCTCTCAAACAAACAAAGGCGATTGGATTTCCAAAATATCCCTCCATCATCACATCAATACTTAGCTTGTTTTCTGGCTTATTTATTTATTTGTTGACTAAATACCAATAAATAAGTATACACACGGTATAATTATATGTTAGGGATATTACCTCTGTGATTTAGTTGTTAAAAAAACAAAAGCACACTCACTACGATTGGCCGTTGAGGTTGACGTTTCTCGTTGACGATAATATGAACCTTATGCTTACGTAAATGCCAAATAAATTCTCTCAACAAAAAACCTCCCATTTTATTTATTTTTTCTTGGTTGCTGCGCTGGGTAGTTAAGAGTACGATGTCCGAGAACGAGAAGCACATTATACAAAAATTGCATGGAAAATAACGCACAACACGTTACTTTTGTATGTATGTGTACATCTTATTTTCCTTTGGATTTTATATTTTTTGAATGCACATAGCAACATAGTAGTAAGTACACTCAACGTCTTTTGACTGACGAATAAAAAGTCAATTCTTTAATCTGAACTAATTGCATACATTCTTGACTCTCCGCGTTCCACGTCCATTCTCCATTCTCCATTCTCCTTGTGTCCATGCAAACTTTTACTTTCAGTGCATATACAGACTCACTTTGGTATGTTCTATTATTGGTATGTGTCTCCGTCCGCTCAATTTCAAAAAAACATGACTCCAGCAAAATGAAATAATATAAACGTTGAGCATATGTACACCTAAGGCTAAGCATATAAACCTCGTGTTATACTGTAGACATGTTGTCACTTTTAATTTGTATTTGTCACGCAGGAAAAAGCAAAACAGTGTACATTGTACTTTGTAGTACGTACAAGAAAAACACACTGAGTAGTCGTCTACACTGTATTTAAAATACAAGTTTTGCCGAGTTCACAGGAGAAAATATTTAATATTTATTCCATGCTCCATGTTTTGTAAGTACAAGAACAATGCTGAGTCGTCAATGCGAAAAGTATGTGTTCAGTTTGCAGTTCAAAGGGAAGTCAAAGCTTATTGTGTACAAAGCATAACACAACTTAAGGAAAAGGAGAAAAGACTAAAGTTTAAAGTCTGACTATGACTGTATGTATCCGATTCTCCTTCCACTCACTCAGTAAACTTGAGGGAAATATTTTCATTCCTAAATTTTTTTTTAATAATTATTTCAGTTTCAGTCCCATATGTCCATGTATATAATCAAAGTCTTGTATACCTATTGTATACGCTCACGTTATCAGTTTTCTCCTGAATAATAATGAAAGGAAATAAAATAGAAAATATACAATGAAGGAACTATTATCTTCTTTAATATGCAGCCAAATCTATAAATCCCTCCATACAAGAAAAACAACAACAACACTCAGCCACTCACAGTATCTACTATGATGGAAATTGATCTTTAAAGCACTTTCTCTGGCACGCTGGAAATAATGCAAATGCAATAGTCAAACAAAATTCAAGAACAACCATGTACAAACTATACAGCCTCAAACGGACTGACTAAGAGAGCGTTCATTAGAGCAAACAAAGAACAAAACAAGTGAAAGATCTCATGGAAATAAATGTATAGTTAGTCATTATCTGATGTCTCTTAAATCTACGTTCACTGAGCACTGGGTTTGGTTTGGTCTGAAATTTTGAAATCAGAATAATAATAATAATAATAACTCTTGGAGGCGAAATCTAAATCTAAAATCATTTCATTAGGTATTCGAGTGGGCGGAGTTTCCTCACGTCCACAATCTTATCAGTATTATTATTATGTTGAATATTATGTGAAACGAAACAAAAGTTCCCCTGGATTGGAATTATTATAACGTTAAACACATTATTTGTGAGGCTTTTTTGGAAATTTTTGAATTATTTCCCCCTCCACCTTCGCTGTTGACTACTGCATCATTACACTCTAACTATTAAACTTTATAATATTTGAATCAAATTTACATGCATTAGTTGAGACGTTAATTTCACCAACCTTTACTACGTGTTTTAAATATATTGATCGTAGACTTTAAAACACCGCTATTATTATAGTGTTATAATTAGTACACTCAGATGGGGGGAGCCTATAGACCATGAAACAAAAATATTTTGAAATATATTTCGAGCACATTTATGAATTTTACAGGGTTTTAGGGGGAAAGATGTCATCAAAAATGAGCAGGAATAATTTAAACATTGTGTGATGTGGTGATTAGTTGACGTTGGCTTTGACTTGGTCGATTCGCGTATGCCCGCACCTTTGGTCCTGGTTCCTATATGGTGTCTTACAATCAAGCTAAGATTAGAGCATATGCGTGTGCATGTATTATCATGATCGTGACCAGCGTTAATGTCTAACTCCGTCCAGGGATACACCCAACTTTGTGTGTGTGTGTGCATAAATATTTGTTAGTTCAATTTTGAGACATACGTGTTTCACTTTCACACATATGGAGCCATGCTCATGAGTAAGTATGGAAGCTACATATTTGACTGTATATAAGCGTATATATGGACGAAACGATACGACTCTGCACTCACTCGACACTCAAATTACGGTCATAAAAATTGAGCTGGAAGCAAATTACATTAGTATCCATATCCATATCCATATAGAGAACTTTCTATATTATTCTATAAGCTTAACTATATCGGTATTATCCGAAAGGATAAGTTTCCAGCTCATAGAGAAATTTCTAAGGTCGTGGAGTTCTGCATCATACTACTTTCCATTTTTTGTCATCCTTTAGAATAGCGTATAGCCTATACATATTCGGAACCATAACACTCTTGATTTTCAAATCCGTGATCAAAACGCTAATCGTAAGAAGAGTATATATACAATACTACCCGAAAGCAAAAGTGAGTCTGGATTTTGAACTGCTAAATGGGTGCATGGTTGGATGTAGAAACCAGAGGTTTTTGAAATTACGGAAGGAATACATAGGTAGGTAGGTATATAAGTTGGTAAGTAGGTATTTTTCTTCTCAAGTCTTAAACTACCAAACTCTCGAAGGGTTATAAAACTTATTGAGTACAGTGTGTGTAGAACTCTTAATGTTGTTAGACTCGCAGGTAGAAATGACTTGTTTTAAGAACAGTAATGGTCGCTACGATATTCATCGTTTGTTTTTTTAAGATTACGATCCCCATATAGAAGAGGACGGAGTCTCAAGTCTCAAGTAAAATGAATGCATGTAAATGTAAATCATTTTTCTTTCTACCTACCTACCTACTTACAGCCCCAGCGTGTGAGTTGTTTTAGGGGCTATACATACGTGTGCACGCACCCATGAATGTTTGTATGCAAATCCAGACCCAGACTCAGACCCAGGGCCCAGCGCAAATGTGAACATATGTGAGAGTCGCGAAAAATATTTCTATTTAGTAATCATAGCAAGCATGAGTTGAGCCATGTTTTTCAATTAATCAGAAAAAAATTCTTGAGATCCACATGAGCTCGGATTTCCAAACAACATGTCATTTGAAGAATGTTGTTTAAAAATACTTTACACATTTAAAACGATCTAAATAAAAATAGACATGGAACGGGACCTGCCCCTATACACATTTAAATGAAGAGGGCGCGAAGCTCCAACTAGGATGAACCCTCTAAATGACATAATAGATCTTGTAGTACAGAAAATGAGAATGAAAGACTTTTTTTTTATCTCTTAAGATTCTTGTGATTAGTCCAAAATCCAGAGAATATAAATTCAAGCTATGTTATAGTCTCCACCCAATAATCAATTAAAATAATAATAAAAAAATACATCAAATAAAAACGTTTAAATTCAAAATTTTCTACCCGGGCTTTTTCATTGTTGAAGTCCCAGTACCGGCACCGGCACTGGCCCTGGGGCCCGGCTTAACTGTAAACAAGTGTCTATTGATTTTTTTTTCTTTGCCATATAGAAATGTAGAAAATGTGCGATAATGTGTTATAAGCTTATAATCATGAAATTCAAGAGTTTTTTTATAAATGTGACTTCTTCATGCTATCAACTATCAACATCAACTATTGATGTGTTCAATGTAGGATTAACCTTGAGTAAGATTCCTTTTGATGTTTGGCTCGGGCTATTATTGCATTAATTTGGATTTCTTCCACATGTGAGTTTCGTCTTTTAAAGTGTGTCATCATTTGAAAAGCATGAAAAGAAAGAGAAGGTTCCTTTCCCGGTCCCGGTCACAGCTCCCCTCCGTCCGCCGTCCTTCAGACCTTTGAGTTGTTCTCTTAACATTTTCTATTGTGTCTCCCATTGTACTCCACCCCACTCACATACCCTACACTATGTCATTGAAATCTTTTGCAGTACCTGCATTTCATATAGGGATATTATTTAGCCTATACATCACCACGTAAAGCAGTATGTGTGGTTCCATATAGATCTACGGAAATTATATTATGGTCATTTAGTATAGCAATTTGAAAGGGAACGGAGCATTATCTTTTTGTACATATAAAAATCTCCCGGAAATATATGGGTATGAATATTAGCAGTAATTTCGAGAATTATAATCACCTTGGATGTGAACCATTGAAATATCAAGTTTTTTGATATTTTTCATATAGCCTTTCCAATATTATATTTACGGCTATAGCCTGCCTCCCTGTATTACATTAATTTCCTCAAAGTTATGAATGTTTGCCTCAAAACACAACGTCATTTATTGCCTTTGAAGTTTTCCCGATGTTAATGTGAATTGTGGATGCGGACTACATGGGAACATTTTATTGATGAAAGTGGTGAATTTGGGAATGTGAACATACCTCCAACTCCAACCTGGCTGGACTAGCAATAAAAGTTGTAAACCAAAAATAAAAAAAATACATTTTAGATTTTCACATTTGGAGTTTTATTATTGGAAAGAATGCTATAGCAGATAAAATGCAAAATGCTTTGTACCTTTCCCATTTCGGAAATTATGAAACAAAACTTTTAATGACTACGGCACGGAACTACAGAACCACAGGGCAGGATAGTAAAATTGCATTATAAACTTGCGGCTGTAGTTGTTCAGTGACCTGCTGACTGTTTAAGGGTTGAGCCATAACACTATATAATATGGTGCTAGCTTGTATTTTTTTGGGAGCAAAAATGAAGTAGGTCAAACTAACACGGGAGAGAGGAGAAGAGCTATAGATATACTTTACTGTCACCACGTCAGCTCCAATTACCTTTCAATTAATTGTACACTAGATTTTAGATATAGATTTAAATTTAGAAACGTAATAATTTATAAGATCCTAATTGTACTTATTTGTTTTGTGTCAGTCAGTCAGTTTTCGTTAGCTATGAAGATTCGAGCTGCTGAAAATTGTGTAGTATCTCTTAGGAATATTAGAAATTACTACATCTGAGAGTACCCCTTCGTAATTTGTTTGTGACTATAGTTTCTTAATCTTATATGGGCAATCAAATTCATACGGTTATAATGTATATAGATATGCGTACAGATTTAATAAGGTTAGCAGCAAGAAGCAAAAGACATTATTAATGTAAACCAGACTAATTTAGATGTTGTATCTTCAAGACCTGTTGCACAAAACTTTATCCATATCCTTATCCTTTACTGTGCTTTCGCCATGTTCTTAGCACCCCTTTATTTATCGCCGATTAATATGGGCACTGAATATGCTAAACATAGTGTCCAACTTGTAAATAGTAGATAGTGCTGCTATGCACAAAATACAAGCGATGAAAAAACCATTTATACCAAATCGACTATAAGAAACAATACTTTTTAAATAAGTTAATGAGTTTTCAGTACAATAATTTAAACAAAAAATTTTCAGCTAAATATCTGTACAATAACAGTTTAGAGGATACTTTCCAACACAAAGGGATCAAAGGATCACGGTCAAAGTCATGTGTCAAATCCATATGGCTTAAAGTATGACCAATCTACACGTGTCAATACTCTATTTATGCTATGAAATACTTCGCAGGTCTGGCATCCCTGGCCTGGTCCTGGCCCTGGCTATATGATACATATTAGGTTAATATTGAAGCGCAAAAAATGACATACTGAATACATTGAACGTATTGTGTGTACTGTGCAAGGGAAAAATACACATAGTTCAATAGGTACCAGATGCAAATAGCATCTTTACTATTTACTACGTCGAGTCAAAATGGAATTTTAAATTCAATCAGCATATATCATATTTGGTATCAGGAGACTTAATAATGGATCATGACTAGACTTGAAATAGACATAAACACATTGTAATAATAGGAATATTAAGTACCTAGGTAGTATTGTGCACGGACTGAGGAACGAGCACATGTGTCTACATAGTACATGCTAACTAAGCAACTCATCCTTAGAATTTAAGAATGGTTAAGACCTTGTATTTGTATTTGCATTCAGAGCTCTACACTGTCTCTTAAGCTGTAGTACGTATGCCTCTGGGAAAATGTGACAGACTAAGGCTCGTGTGATGTGATATCTTCGAATTGAGTGTGTGTTTGAGTGCATGGTAAATGAAGTAAATGTGAAACTGTACCCTGTTTTTGTGTCTGTAGTAGTAGTAGTGTCAGTATTAGTAGTGGTAGTAGTAGCAGTTGTTGTAGTCCTAGTAGAGTCGTGAACATCTTTAGAGTTTGAAGCTTTTGGAGAGAGCGTGACTGATGGGAAAAGGTTGTGACTGTCAGTCAGTTAGGAAGGCAAAATTTCACTCGCTCTCTCCCTCCTCGTTGAGTTTTCTATTGGAATTGGACAAGAGTCAACATTCACAACTTCTTTTCACCTCCATCCCCTTGTTTTTATTTCCCATAATCTTCTTTGTAGCTCGCAGTAGTATAGCATAGCTCACAGACGCTGTGACTGTAGACTGTAGCACTGTACCAACCAACCAAGCAACCAACAACACCTCCTCCCAACGTCTCCACAACTTTGTATTCCTATTCTGCTCTATTTAGCTCCCAATTGTCACTATTACTAGAACAACTGACACGATCCATCCACTCGTTCACAACCCAAGTCATGTCATGCATAAAATTTATACTGTAGAGTTGTAAAAAAAACTCTTCTTTTTTCCCCCAGCAGTTCCAGAGAATGCAAAACGCCTATGTTCTCTTACCCTTATGTGACCGCGTCTCCTACTATATTTACTTTTGAAAATATCAGTGTCTTTTTTTAATATTATAAGGTATACCTATGCTATGTGGTCATGGTTTAGAAGTTTGCCAAATATCAGTAGCAGTAAAATAGTTGAGCTTGACCTCCAGCTGCATCTTTTTGGCTAAAGTTGTTGGATTCTCAGCAGGCCTCTCAGCTTGGACTTTTGGTAGTTTGGTAGGGAACTGTAGTATATACTATGTCCTTGTCAAATGATTTTCAGGTAGATTTCCTCAATTCCTGTATTTTATGTTGACAGCTATTTGAGGGAGTAAAACTTGATTCTAAATTTGATATGCGCAACTACAAAAGAGATGTAAAATGTTATGTTCAGAACTCTCGTGGTTTTATGATAATGATACTCAAGTCTGAAGGGGGGGACGGTGTACTAGGTTGTTGTCGTAGGTATATTGTCGGAATGGGTTTAAAAATCACGAGGACGCGCGCGACGACGATGTTTGACGGCCAGAGAGCAGCAGAGGAAAAGGAGAGTGAGTTGGAAAAAAGAGAAAACTGGAAAGAAAAGAAGACGTAAAGTTTAGAAATGTTGAAGGGACAAATGAAAATACGCTCATGAAAATTCAATCGAAGCAAATTGTGAGTTTATCCTTTCCAATTTAAAAGCTTCGAATTTCTGGGTGACATAAAATAAAGTGAAGAGAGAGAGAGAGATAAGACGTAGATCTGGAGTTGGGTACCTATAGGCTCATGCATAATGTACATTTCTCCATTGCATTATGGATTGGTGGAGAGATTGTGTTTATGTCTTAGGCTAAACTTGATAGAGATAGAACTGATCCGCAACCTACCCCGGCCCCGGCTACAACAAACGAAAGAGTTTGATACATTTTCTTTCAAACCTTCCTTCAAATTATAGGGCTCATTTTTTGATTTTATATTAAATCTTCTACAAAGGTGTGTGTGTGTGTGTTTGCTCCGTTACATTTATAGTTAACAGGAGTGACAATGACTATAGGGAGGTTGACAAGGACTGTCATTTCAATAAGAATACAATGGGATTTTTAGTACAGTTAAGTTATTGAATTTAGAATACGGATGTAAAAGCAACTTCCTACTTATCGTTGGATTTTTCCTGTTTCGAAAATACAAATTGTAGATTTTTACAGATGTGTCACACTCTCTGAGCTCCTAGTAACTCCGAGACACAAGTCTCATGACCTTCAATGAAGTTGCAATACATCCTGTAGCGTAAAATAAAAAAAGGGGTTAAATACACCGTATATATTAAAGTTGTAAGCTTCTGTCTTCTTTTTAAATCTATACAAAGCATTGAAAAAAATTAAATAAGGTAAGAAACGTTCTAACTACATTGCAGTATAATATGTCTTGACAGGAGACAAATGGATGTGCCGAAGCTTATATTTTTGAAAATTACAAAACTAGATTTTTATTGTATCAATTTATATCATGGGTTTCATTTCATATATAGAACGTTCAAATATATAGAAAACACATGTATTTTTTCTAGTTTTTTTTCTTTGTTCATACTTTACAAATTGAAAATGGAATATAGGTTGGTGCCGAAATTATGTCTTCAATTTAGTAGAAATATAATATTTGTGTGTGTGTGAGAGAGAGTTAAAAATTCAGAGTATTTTTTTCCGGCTTCAACATCTGACGCTGACTACACCGAGTGTATGGACCTAGCAAGGAAATGCAAATGAAAATACATTAGCTCAGAAAAGAATCGGTCTGGTTTTTCTCTAAAAAATCATCAGCATCAAAAGCTCTGTCAGCAACACACCCAGTGGCAATTTTGTGTAGGTAGAAATGATCGAATTTCGCTTGAGTGTTAAACCAGGAGACGAGAGAAGACATTTTTTCTATCAAATCTATGTCCAATTATTTTTCAGGGTTAGTTACTCGTTTTCACTTCAAGATTAGCCAACGCCAACTGAGCACCAACTCGCGTACAAAGCACAAATAGAGACAGGCATAGAGTGCACAAGTAGGACAATAATAATATGAAATTTCCTGTAGCATAGTTTCATCATTTTGTATGTTCTGACTTTTTCTGGTCCTATGCTTGGTGCTGGTTATGGTCGTGGTAGTGTTTCCTCTCCTCTGTCCTGCTTTCTCTAATTAAGTATAGACTCTCCATATTCTTATATGTAGCTTATAAAAACTACCGACACCCAAAGTAGGGAGAAGTCTTTAAGACCAAGTTGTACATACATGGTTTTCACATCTTTTATGTATTTTCATTTTCTAAGACTAATTATTAAACAAAGCCCGTCGGACGATTTGAGAATTAATGAGAAGCTATCACTGTGAAGACAGAGTTAGGTCAAGTGAAACACATTTTTTCCCTGCCGCCGCCCGCTCAAACTTCATTGTATTTTCTTCGTATTATTAATTACATATAAATATGTACCTACATCCGCTACCGGCTACCAGACCAGACCAGAGAACAAAAGACTGTAAAACATTTGTCAACATTGATACCTTGGTACCTACTTGTAAAAGTTGGATCTTGAAACAATTATGGAAGAATGCTGCATATTACAAGAGGAGTGGAATATTCCCAACGTTGAAAAAAAAACATCTGTTTAGTACTGCATTGTATTGCCCCTTGGGGAGCATAACTATTTTTAATACATGTTGGTATTTAATTATACTAGGTACCTACCTACATTATTTACTTTTTCTCTCTCTCTCTCTCTCTTTACCAAGCTCGAGACCTCTTTCAATAACAAACAGATGGTATAGCGATAGCTTATCGTAATGTAATTCAAATGCAAATAGAAAACACTTTTACTGTACTTACGTTACAGAGCTTTGAGGCTCTCTTCATCTCCGCTCTCATAGTTGATAGTTGCGTGAGTCTAGTTTTGAGTTTAAAAAAAATAGAAAGAAAATAAATAGAAAAATGAATCCTAAAAAAACGATGCCCTGTTACATAATTGTCATAATTACTAGAGAAAAAATGTAAGTACGAAACACATTTGAATTCTGATTTTTCTGCACTGCACTCACACTGCAGTCTGCAGGAGCTTAGCCAACCGAAGCCGAAGCCCAAACCCCAAACGAAGCGAAAGTGGGGAGGAATGTGGAGTAATCATAACAGTGAAATGTAGCGTGAGCTTTTAGGTTTTTTTTTGCCCCTTCTTACATGTTGGTCTCATGGTCTTGGCCTTATAGTCTATAAACTCTGACTGTCTGTGAGGAGACGCATAGACAGGGACAGAGGAAGAAACACACCCATCTGCTTGTTCTGATTTCCATTTGCGTATAGTATATATGAGTTCCCTCCATTCCCATAAACTTGCAATATAAACTTTAGCTTAGCATATATAAGCAGAGGTTTTAGAGGACAGAAGCAAGTACCGGGGTGGGGGTTGGGGTGGTGGGGGTAACTTTAAGCTCTCTGAGCTTCGTCCATTCCTTTAGAAAATGGAGTTTGATGCAGAATTTTTTCGTTATTATTTCCCCCTGACTGACTGGTCTGCGGTTTTACTGATAACATAAGGATGGACCCTATATATACTCACTGGCCTGACATTTTGATTGATGCACAGATATTTAAATGGGAGAAAATGACAGTTGTGTGGAGGACGGTGGTAAAAATACCTTATGGATGCATGCGATTCCTTATGCTAATGACGATTTTGAGGTCAGGAGGTTGGAATTGGAAATCAAAGGGAAAGGTGTAGCCATGCGGCGGGCTGTGCTGTGTCCGAGAGAGAGGAAATACAATATGATTATTGGGGGATTAGCATTATGTTCACTGTGTCCGTACATTGAAAGACATGCCGCATTGGAATGTTTTGTACCACCACCACGGAGAGGACATAGGGAAAACAAAAAAAATAAAAGAAGGAAGGAAGCCACTCACATCACACATCACATTGCATTTCGGATCGGATCGTCCTTCGGTTTCTAGTTTTTTCTCGTGTTTGTGTGTTGGTGTCAGTCGTCGGTGTCGGTTTCGTTGTCGGTGTTATGTTGGTGTCGGGGAGATATGTAGATATAATATAGGTAACGTATGTTTTTTGTTTTTTATTTAGGTTGCTTCGTTCCTTGTTGGTTCTTGATTAGGATTAGTGTTTAGTCTTTTTTGAATTGAGTGCTTGAGCGTGTCCTATCCATGTCGTGTGTAGTGTACAGCGAGAGAGAAAGAGAGCTCCCCCATCTGTCTCCATGTACTCCTCTGCCCAACTACATACCGCCAGCCTTGTATCAATATCCATATGGACTGACTTAACTAAAGCCTCCCATAAGTTGTGTTGTAAGTTTTGTAAGTAGGTACTTGGCTCTAGCTTCATAGGGATAGCGAATGCTCGTAGTTTCCTATTCCTAGTTAGTCTTTGACTAACTGAAACTCAACTGCTACTCCAAATCCACTCTCCACTCCGTTGTATAGTGACTGTGTAGCAGTGGGGAAACGGCTCCGGGTATTATCCGAATCCGAGAGTACGAGTAGAAATAACGAGACTTGAAGACTACGACCGACGACGACGACGACGACTACTACTACTACTACTACTACTGCTACTACTGCTACTGCTACCCGTCCCTCAAAATGTTTATATTGTGTGTGGCGTTCTTTTTTTTTTCTCTCTCTCTCTCTCTTCTTCGTCTAACGAAAACGAATGAACACACTCTTCACCGTCGTCGGTGAAGTTTCGAGCTGAAAGTAAACCGTGAGGTTCACCTCAGTCAGTCAGTGAGTCGCTTGTCGCTCCGACTTCATTCAGCACACGGTCGCACAACAAAGATAATCAAGGAGCACATTCTTTCCAGTAATGACTCGCGTTACTCCTGAGAGTGAGACGACGACCGAGAGCCAGAACCAGAACCAGAACCGGATCCAGAGTCAGAGTCAGTGTATTAGCCATTCATGTAGAGTGCGGAAGGAGGAAGCAGGCTCCCTCCCGAACCGTCTCCAACTCTCCTCTGTCCTCTCATCATCATCTTCATCTTCTCCAGTCATCTAAATGCTGTGATTGTGCTCGGCTCATTTCTCCGTTAATATCCGCTTAGATAGTTACTATAGTGTCCTCCTCATAAAGACGGACGACCCCGTCCGTATCCGTGTCCACTCTTCTTCACCGGAGCTTGAATCAAGCTCAGTAGATTGAGTCTTTACAAACTACTACCCCAACGCATCTAATCTTCACGCATCCCTATATGGAACTCTCTCATTCTTAACTGATTCAATCAGTCTTTAACAAAGTGTCCCGTTTTCGTTCGGGAAGTTAGGATCAGGACGATCTGGATTTTGAGACAATAGTGTGAGGGGATGTGGGGAAGGAAGGTAGTAGCCAAGAGACGCTCCTCAGTAACATAATACCATGAGCCATTTTGTTGGTTGTAAGTCATTCAACCAAAACCAAGTTGTCATTGTGCAAAATTAATTCACATTAAAACTTCCATCTCAACCTGCTTTAATTAAGCGGTATTTTTTAGCCACTATTATAGTCTGTGACGTGGAAGGTGATTCGTTGACAAAAAGTGTAGAAAATTATATTTAATTGGAATTATTATTACATTCAACATTTTGTTTTGGAATGACCATTCACCGTGAGCTAAAGGATTTTGTAGGGTATCTCTTTTCTATTCGGAAGCTGGGATCGTTTTCCTTGTGAATACTGTGGACGCTGTGGTATTATTGGTATAGTGGTGGTGTTTATGGTAGTGACGACGGTGGTGAAGTGATATTCTGTCACCAGAAAGTTTAAACCTTAGCTAATAATAAGTGAATATTAATACCGATACGGATACGGATACCGATACCGATAGCGATACCCTATACGAGTAGGATTACAATTCTATTAGTCACAAAAATAATATAACCAAAAGTCCATTTATTTCCACATCTATTCATTCTGGCGGGTGATTATGTTTGGGTGTTAACATGTGACGGAGGATGATGTCTCTGTGTGTATAAACTCGGCTACACTCCAAAATCCATGCTTTTGATCACATCACCAGATATTCACATTTGAGAACTACTATCAACTATCAACATCAACTATCACAATGTCATCCATCAGTGATGACATTTGTTAAAACATCAAGTTTTATATTTTCTTCCATCAATTTGAGAGTTTCAAGATTATTATGAAGGAAATGTAAGAGAGAGAGAGAAAAAAATGGTGAAACGAGAAGAAAATTGAGCAATTTGAGCGTGTTATTCTTCTGTCTCCTTCTCGCGCGAGTGTCCTCTGTGTTCTGTGGGTTATTTTTTTCTTCTTCTCTTTGTTTATTTTCTGTTTCAGATCAAAGTGCAAAAATTTAGCTGTTAAGAGATTCATCAAAGACCTCATTACAGAGAATTTTCAAAAAAAAAATACATAAAATTTTAGATTCCAAATAAATAATGTAGATGCACCAAGGACACTATATATATACACAATAAAAATTTACTTAAGCTCATGTACATTCCAAAATGGACTCAAGACATCGAGATGGTCGACATGAAAAATTTAAGATTTAGAATGGAAATATGGAAATGAAGGTTTTTGTCTGTTCCCGTACTTGAATATATTATACATAATAATAATAATGTCTCACATCCTCATCCAAAGGTTCATCATTCAGGGAGGAGAGTCTAGAGGGGGGGAAAGTTTTTGAGAAACTCAAAATATTTAGTTAATTTATTTCAAGTGTTACTGGTTGGCACTTCCACTACTATCCTCTTTGATATAATCTCAGAAAAGTTGGATTTGAATTGTTTTGCCTTGGATTTCGTGGACTATCCTCCTCCCGACGACGACGACTCTTTGGTGGTGAGCTGATTGGAATTTTGGAATTTGGAATTTTAAAGTGGAAGTGGCTGGCAAGTGTACAAAAAAAACGTGAACGTTAAAAAGATTGTGATTGTGACTACAATAAAAAGGGAGGAGGCAGACACGGACATTGGTGTGTGTGTATGTGTGTATGTGTGTGTCTCTCTCTCTCTCGGTGTCTTGTTTCGACGTCTATCTTGACGTAACCAACCTAAAAAAACTGGATAATATTCCGATGACGCTGCCGATGGTTCACTTGTTTCTTCTTATTGTCACATCCAGATCCATTCTAAAAAGACTTAAATGGTTAAATTGGCAAACTACGTGACGTATATCAAAGTTACTTTTGTAAGAATTCACAAATTTTTATATACTCGTGAGAGAACTGCTTCTTTTTGTGTCTCTGTGTGTGTGTGTGATGTGATATGGTGTGGAGAGTTAAATTTGGTTTTTGAGTTTTGGACTTGGTTTGAATTCATTCACTGCAGCAGAGAGCAGCGTCTGTAACTGTGTCAGAACCAGAACTCTTGGCTGCTCCTCTAATTGCTTGAGTTTTGTCCTAAAATAAAATTTAAATTTTCTTGGACTTGTTAAAACTAACGTCTAATCCTCCTCCAAGACACGTACCACCTATATACATACTTGCTTAAAAAAACTACTAACCACAACCACTAAAAACACTAATAAAAATCCTCAAATTATTTAACATTCCCTAACAACTATTATTACATCATCATATACCAACAGTTATTTCATCTAATTTTTGTGGGAGATTTAAATTTAAAACTATTATGCACGTGCCTACAATTTAAAAATTAAAAATATATCCTCATTTCCAAAGTTAATCACCTTATAGCATACAATTTATACTGGAAATTTGAAGAGACCTATACTATTAGGAAATCATAGTTGATAGCGGAGAGATCAGAGCTGTCGTCTTTAAAAGTTTCGTCTATATAGGATTTTAAAATGAGAAAATATAGGTGAGAGGAGTACAGGGGTAGGGACAGGGATGTGAGGGACAGTAATTTTAAAATCCAATGACTGTTTCCCACAGTAGGTGTTTGTCATTTTCCCGTGGTGCGAAAGAGGAGCAGTAGCTTTGTAGCTATACAACTATATACATGTAAAAGAAACCTTCATCACCCGGTTGAGTACCTCCGACGCCGACTTTTGGACGGGACCAACTCCAGTACACTTATTTCAACTTGATTGAAATACAGAAAAGAGAATTAGTGAAATACCTTGTGGAGCGCATCGGGTTGGAATAAAATGATGTTATTTGAATGAGTTGCTAAAAGCTTCATTTACAGATAGTACATTAGGAGAAACAGTTAGTAAAGGAAAATAAAATTTAAAAAACAAAATATATATGTATAATATTTTATGAAGTATTTACCTCCTGGATCTCGGCTCATGTGTCTCCCAAATGGTAAAATATTGTTCCTGTACAGAGACCATACGACTCAGTAAATATAAAGAACTCCTTCTCTCTCTGTATTGAGGCTTAATGAAAACGGGAAAACGGGGAGAGGAAAAAAGACACGCTAAAAAAGAAAAAGACAGAACATTGAAGAGTACAGTATAGGACATAGGAGAAGAGGGAAGAAGATGAGCATATGGATGTGTTCAGTTTTCCCGTGTCTATCTCTTCTTGTACAGTCAGAGTCTTCTACCTGCTGCCAGGACATTATCAAACTCCAAGTTTTAAAGCTGTACAACAACTCTGTGGATGAGTATCCATCTCCAACTCCTACGAGCCATCTTAATAAGATTCTACACAGTTTCACACACAAACTCTTCATACATGTTCCTTCTCCTCTCGAGACATTCTAAATTCTATATTCTCCACTCTACATAATATCTTCGTGGAAAACTAAATATCTTCTGTGAACGACATGCTCCTTGACTGTATAGGTTTCCTCGTAAATGTGAGAGAGAGTAGTATGGTGGGGAGAGGAGACAGAGGACGAGGAGGTTCCTACATGTTTCTACTCAGAGAGTAGTGGTAAAAATATAGGGAGAAAAGAAAAAAAAAAGATACGAGAAGAGAGTTTTGGAGAATGAAATAGGGAAGAAAGAATATGTTACTCCATGCTACACTTGACAAGGAGACCCTCGATGACTCTGAGAGAGAAACATACTGCTGGCTTCACAGCCTCTGCCATTGACTCTACAAATTCTTTTTTAACTTCGGTCTTCATCTGCTTCTGGGGATTTCCACCTACTCTCTTTTTTAGCTCCGTCGTCTACTTCTACTTCGACTTCTACTTACCACTCCAAGCTTCCTACATAAATAAATAAATGTGACTTTTTCTTCTCCGTAATTTTTTTTTCTTCGTCTTCTTCTTCTTCTGATTCTTCATCTCCTGCTCCTCTTCTACTTACTCTCTTGGTCGTCGAGATGACTCCAAGACTTTGACTTGCTCCCCGCAAGGGAAGGGAAGAGGCAGAGAGAGAGAGAGAGAGAGCGGCAGACTTTCCATAAGTTCTGCATTTAAAATATTATTATTAAAAAAAATATTGTTCAGAACAGAGATTCTCAATCCGAAACAGTTGCACGATGTTCACTAATTATCATTTTGGGCTACTGCGGTCCTCTCTGCCAGCAATGTCTATTGCAGGCGCTGGCAGAGATAAAAAACTCATTAACTTAGCCGCAACGGATTCCTCGTCTCACCAAAAGCATAGGTAAATATTACATCAGTATCACTCTCTCATATGATTATGATTCCCACTTCCTACTCGCTTTACACACTGCACTGCAACAACCATTTTTAGAGAGATTTAAAAAAAAATGTACCTAAGCATGCTCATGGTGGCTCGTGTGTGTCCATTTTAAACTTATGATAATTTGTACATGTATATGCTGCTTGAAATTTATTACAGGAAGAGAAAAACAATGTTGAATTTAATGTTTAGGGGCGCGGATGACTGCCCCATTTTGGTTTCTGTACTGACTGAGAGTGTGTACAATTGTATTTGTCTCATTGTTTTAGTATTGTTACTGTCATAAACAAAGTGACGTACTATATGCGAATTATGAAGCCTTTGAAGATTTTGTCACCTCTTTTCAGGGCCGGATAATGCGGCAGGGAGCCCTCGGGAGCTTGAATTTTCAAAAACGTGTAAATTGAACCTTTTGCATTTTTCAAAAACATGCAAAACAATTTTTTTTGTACATTTCAAAAACATGCAAATAAAACGTTTAACACCTTTTTCAAAACATGCAAATAGAACATTTTGCAATATTCTGAATCAAGTAAAAAGAACATTTTGCACTTTTCTAAAACATGTAAATACAACATTTTGCTTTATCTGAGAAAACCATCAATAAAATCAAAATGGTGGTTTTTGTATGGAAACAAATTTCTGCCTAAAACAAATTCCTTCGTCCGGCCCTGCCTATTTTGGATGCAAAAGGCAAGCCTTGTCATTAGTGATGAAATAAAACAATTATCAGTTTCTTCAATTATTGGTCATTAAGACATTTGACGTTAGATTCGTTAGATTTGACGCCCTTTCATTAAAATTCAAAAATTCCGTTAGCTGATACAATAATGATGGAACACAATAATAGCTGATTTTGAACTGATACAATTAGTAAGATATTTCATATTATGTAATCGTAAGTTTTCATTGTGTTGGCTGGTACTGGTACTGGTACATCTGCTGTCTCTGCGTCTTTTAAGAGATTTTAAATGCATTTCATATGTTGTATAGCTGTGTCAGACAGTCATACTAGAGCATTATTGTAAATTGTAAATTAATTCCAAGAGGTTTCCCTGTGAAGACAAACATGACTGAGGACTATGTCCACCGGATTGAAGTAGTTGCCTCTTTTGAATAAGTTTGCTATAAGAATGGATATGGGTAACTCAATAATAATGTGAGCCAAGATGAAATTAATTCTTGGAAAAATTGTGTGTGTAGACTACCAGTACCAGGAGGCAGTTGTCTCTTACTATTGCTATAGTACAATTCAAAGAGGCAGTAAAAAAAACTTATAATTCCCTTCTGCTTCTCAATATATGAAGCCTTGTAATGAAAAACGAAATGCGTAATAAGTTTTTGGAACTAAGACTTTAAAAGACGGAGATCTAGCAGGATTTGAAATTTTTCGAGTGTCTTGTTAGTTATTACCTTTAAAGTATTGCGTGTGCTATATATGCTCTCTGCTTCCTCACATTTCTTATTCTGTAAGGTTTGTCTTTGTCTATCTTGGGAGAGAGGCGATATATAAATTAGGAAATGTCTTGTGTTGGAAATGATAAAATTGTATTACTCGTAACGCGTACCAGGACCGGGACCAGGACCATAGGGCGATGGGTTATTATGTGGACTATAGTACCGGTGAAACTTGTGGCGAAATCTAAATTTCGAAATGGCACACAATTTTAATGTTCGAACAAATTCCTTTGTACATCGTAATCCTGTACTTCTCCCGTCGCCCTACGTTTGTCTCCGTGTGTGTAACATTTTATGCCCCTGAAGCATCATATTCCCCTGTCAGACTGTTTCTCATCCATTTGCATGACTTTTTATTGTTTTACATTTTAAATTTTATTTATGAAGGAATCTACCACAAGGAGCATTCGGCGGCGAGTAACAATCTGCCGTACACCACACGTCGTACAAACACTTCCACAAGGTATACTATAGGTAGGTGCATCAAGAGATAGAGATAGAGAGAGAGAGAGAATGCTGTCTTGTTTTATGCTTAAATAACCATGAAAAAATCTATTATGTTGCTGCAATTTCATTCTCCTCAAACTGCTTTAAGAATTTATTTAACGGCAAAATTTAGTTGTCGTTCAAAAAAAGGGTTGCACATGCTCTCATCAGTAGTGCTGTACGTAACATGGCCAAGACCTTATTCTAAAAACAAAACAAAAATCATGGGTACCTCTACTACATATCGTGCATTCAGTTGTTGACATGTGGCAATAAATAATGTGGAGCATTAGAAAAATCTGAGTATGTGGTTCAATTTTTAAATAGACCAATAGGGATGATGTGTACATTCGGAGACGCTCATAATATGCTAAATACTAAGGATATCATTATATAGTATTACCTAAATCACGGACAGACACTGGTACTGGTACGCTGGTGCTGGTACTGGTACTGGTACCGGTGCAGAGCGTTTAGGAAAATAATCATTTAGAGCCGCGTGTCATTATGCCACTAGAACAACTCTAAAGAACTGCTCAACTGTAAAACCGAAAGGTATTCTGTTTTTCAGGAACATTATTTACTATATAATTATATGAGTAAATCAGTAGGAGTATTATCATGTATTTGGAGCATAAATATTAATTACCTTCCACAACCCACTGATAGTAATTTAAATTTAAAAATATCGGCTTTTTAGATCGATAGTAATTTTTTTTTTACATAGACGGCGCAAAACCATTGTTGACGTGTAAGGATTTTCCTTTCCCTTATAACCTTTGAAATATTTACGGCTCCGTTTCACAATCCCTGAAAATTGAGCAGAGAAGCCCGGCTGAACTTGTTGTCAAGGGTTAAGATAAGAGAAAATAGGGAAAGTAATTATTTTAGCTCTCCGTATTTACTTGTATGGAACGAAACGCTGGATAATTATCTAGGATTCTGCCGAATATCATCTGGCTTAGTTAGTTCAAGTGGCAGTGGTAGTGGTCAATTAATAGATGACTTGGAGGATAAAGTCTGTGTGTAAGCAGTTTGAATTTTGAACATATATTTCTCATGTCTTACGAATAAGCGTAAGACTAGAGAGCGAAAGATGCGTTCTGTTTGAGGCGTTGAGGAAAAGGTTTCTCAGCAAAAATAAGTAATTATATATCTCTGCATTAGAGTTCCTTTGTGGGAAGAGGGAAAAAACTAAATAGTTTCTATCCATTTAGCCTCACACAACTGATACTAGCGATCCCAATGTTCTGGTCTGGTCTGGTCTGGTCTGGTCTGGTCTGGTCTGGTCTGGTCTGGTCCTAATGACATGGTCTGATCTTGTCCGAATCAGCGGAACAGACCATTCCGACTGCTCTAGGGTATTTTTCCAGATTCCAGACCATTTTCTACCAAATAAAAATTTAAGAAAAAAAAAGAAATTTTGGAGTACAAAAAAAAGTTAAAAAATTGTGACCTTTAAAATAAGTTTGTGCATTTACCTAAATACTTGAATAATCTAATCGAACCATAAAATATGCGCTGGTCTGGCCCAAATACTCTTGGACCAAATCAGAACATATTTCATGGTCCGAACCAAACCATTGGAACCACTAACTGATACTGATGAGGTCGACAAGTACGGACTGGATTTGGGTTTGGATCTGGATCTGGATCTTTGGAGGCATGTCAGACAGATTGATAAAGTACCCCATAGATTCCTTTAGCCAACTACCGTAACCATAACCATATAGCTACTATGAATGATAGAGCCTTGATACAACCATAAAACCTCACTGTTCTATTAAACTATGGTGGTGGGCATAGTAATTTGTACGATTACAATCCACAACGAAAACAATATAATTACCTACCTACTTTTCTATATGCAAACGCACACGTTTATATCATAATCATCCTACATGCAATTAATGACTTTGAAATTAAATAACATGACAGTTGAAATGTGTTTTTCTGTTTAATTACAAAAGTATAAATTATTAAACCCAAAGTTTGTAATTTTAGGTATTACGATCACCGCAGTTAGTCAATAACAAAAAGCGGAAATTTGAATTTTGTAAGACAATGCTGTGTAGCTGTGCTCCTGACTGACATCACTGAACCGTGAAGTAAATAGAATTCACGGGTAAAATTTGTTTCCTCCAATTTTTCATTTCGTCAAGTCACAAGTTTGGTGAGACAGAGAGATGGGGAAAAGACAAAATGATGTTTTTGAAATAAGGTTCACACTTGAAAGAGCAGTGAAATGGGATGTTTATGCTTACTTAGCGAGTAGTTTAGGCACTATTCTCACTTGGAACGTTTCCATTTCCAACTTGTACTATGGTTTCTATTTCAAGTACATTTCGTCTCAACTTTTATATTCTCTCTTCATTTTTTCGTTATTATGAGTTTCCTATTCGTTTCCATGAGTCAAGCTTGTAATAGCATCTAATTTTCCCTTCCTCTCGAATTATACTATCATTAGAATTGATGTACAACCACAAAAAGTTTCGAAAAATATAATTTATTACACTGGGATGGTTGAGGAAGAGATGGAGGAGAAGATGCGGCTTTTTGAACAGTTGCAATGATTTCGTCGGCAATCTTTTAAAAAAAATGACGGACATTTATTCCACACTGTACATACATAATATCTGTTTTCCATGACTTCTGAAGCATTACTTCCGCTATTACACTACTTCCCTATCCCGAACGAACACATTAAGCAATCTGTTCTTTCACTGTAGTCTGTACTATACTGTCTCAATTTTGATTTCAATTTCGATTTCCAGATCCCTCCATAAACTGACACTCACTTCGTCAGTCTGTCAGCTCACTATATAGACACTAACAAGGGAATGGTTTTACATGGAACCCGTCGATTTCAAAGAGTGATGGCTACAAAAATCAGGCTACTTTTGAATAGTGGGGATCCAAAGTAACTCGACTGCATTTTGCGTTGTTCGGTCACAATAGCCCGCCAAAGTTTAAAAAATTCAAATTTTGATATTTTGCGACCCTAGTACTTTTACAGTTCTTGTCCGAATTTGATGAAATTTCGTTTTTTGGGATCCTTACGCTTTTTACTGAAAAGTAATTTCAGGATTTTGAAAAATTCAAAAATTTTCATTTTTTTGAAAAAAACCCAAGAAATGAGTATATTTGAGGCCCAATTTTTTAACACCGTTTTTTCAAAAAAATGAAAATTTTTGAATTTTTCAAAATCCTGAAATAACTTTTTAGTATAAACCCTAAGGATCACAAAAACCGAAATTTCATCAAAATCGGATGAGAACTGTAAAAGCTACAGGGCGGCAAAGTATTAAAATTTGAATTTTTTAAACTTTGGCGGGCTATTGTGACCGAACAACGCAAAATGCAGTCGAGTTACTTTGGATCCCTACTATTCAAAAGTAGCCTGATTTTTGTAGCTATCACTCTTTGAAATCGACGGGTTCCATGTGAAACCATTCCCTTGTAAGATATTCTTTAAAGGAAAACTAATACCTAAGAATAATTTTGCTAATTTTTGAGGAATATTTTCAACGTATTTTTACTAATATAAGAAATTCAAACTAATTTCTATTAACTCACACAGTTAACTACTAATTACTACTTCCACGCCTTCGCTCCTGAAGAACAACTTTTACCTCTAGGGAAAGACCAAATTGTGAACTTTTAACTTCTTTTTTACCATTAATAAAGTTAGCGTTAGTTTGCAATTCAATTTTATGCGTTTACGCAAGGATTACAGATGAAAATGGTTTTTTAATTGTGCTGTTGACTGGCAAATTACACCCCTCGATTTGATTTTAACTCAAGGAGACGGTCCTCCCTTCCTCGACCTTGAACACCTTGAAGTCAAAATTTTCAATTTTTTTTAGTAGTAATCAATAATACCAAATAAGAAACCAAATTTTTGAGTAGAAAAAAGTATAAAACCTTTGTGATCATCATATACTAAATTGCTGATAAAGCTATGCACCAATTATGCACCAAGCTATGCATTAATTATTGTTACGAAATAATTTTATTCGTGTAGCTTAAAAGGGTAAAAATTGTCCCACATTAAATATTACAATAATGACAGAGATCCAATTCTTGTAGTAATGTCAGTAATGATGTTAATTTGTAATTATTGTAACTAATTTCGGACTGGGTTTTAAATTTGAACTCAAACTGTTGTTGTGCTTTGCTGTCAATGAAGTCAGAGCTTGAATATGTTGCTTTTTCTATTCGTTAAAGTGAAGTTGAGGGAACGTCTCAGGATGTCATGATATAGGACATGATGGGACATTTGAGTAATTTTATGATAATATCATATGATTAAAGTCTATGCATTTGTCACAGACTGTCCGTGTTGGACTCTGAGCTTAATTGTCCCCCCTTCGTTCTAGATAAAGTACTCGGTTTCGGTTTGGCCATGGCCACAAAGCCTTCCTTCCATGACATTAAACGCTGACTGGACATTTACAGATTTGAGACTTTCAGACCCACGCAAGACAGAATTCTAACATATTCGTGACAATGATTGTCTCTCTCTCTTTTTTTTATTTCAGTTGCACATACTTTTTTTTATTATAGACACGACAACTTGTCTTTAGCCCACCACCCACCCACCGAATAAATATTTTATTTTTTTTATTTTCACAGTATTTTTAGTTTAGTATAACATTAACTAAATAATGTTTCATTCTCAAGGCAGGACTTTGAAATCGAATTGGATTTTAATGACTGCACAGTTTTGTGTTTTTTTAAAATGATTATTATAATTAAATATTTAAATTATCCTTACGCCCAGAAACTTACTTAGTAATTTACTCTATTATTGCAATGAAATGAGACAGCATAAAAACTTAAATCAACAAGTTCATACTTTAAAAATTATCCTTGGAAATGTCACTTATGCGGAAGCTTGATAAAAATTAATTCATATTCTCATTTAATGGACCAACATAAAGTACTTTGAGGTTTTAAAATAATGCGACGGACTCTCTGATACTAGGTACATATGTACTTACATGACTACCTACATTGATCGTGACCGTGTGGAAGTTGTTGTGCTCCCTCTGTTTTTTACTACCATGTGTAATTAGTGTAGTAAATTTTATATAATAAATTCTTTGACAAAGTCATTCCCAGGCCCGAACAAGTAACAGAACCAAAATGACCCAACCTTTTGGATACGAAAAGACATTTGTTTTATAATACGCTGTATTATATAGGAATGGGGGCTTGGTAGGATATTGTATATGCCGTAGTCCATAAGCCATTTAGTCCCTAGCTACAAAGGATTAATCCACAATCCGAAGATTTTCTTGCCTAAATTAAATAAATTAAACGAGACCCAATATGGGGGCTTGTGGTCTTCGTTCGTGGACATAAGTCCCTTGTGGCTAATTTATAAACAGCTGCTGGACTGCGACATATACGGGTGTATATTGCGACTATGAAGGAGTGAAAGCACAAAAAACAACAAACGTGAACATATTTTTCTAGATTTGATTGACTGATTAATCAAATCTGTTATTCTGGTTAAGGTTGTTTGTTCGGATACTTTCATGGGTTTACTGCCTATTTTCGAAAGTGTTTTCATTGAGAAGGAAAGTTATAGACAAAATTGACGTGAAGTCCATGGTGTTATAGACTTACATATCTAAAAAAAATTCATTGCACGCACACTAAATCAAATGTAGGTACTTTTAGTGAGGTTATACATAATTTCAATTTCACGAATCCATGTCGATACTACTATCTGATTGGAAGGAAAGGAAAAAATATTGTGAGTGTTCCTTTTCTTGTTTTTGTATTCGTAGATATGTTTCTAAGTAAGGAAATTTATTGGGATCAAGAAAAGGGGGGGGGGGCAGTCTACGAACACAGTTAACAAAATCAACAAAAATCAATTAGAATTTTAAATTTAAATTTTTTGAACTGTTTTGTGGGGGGACGTTGATATTTTATTTTAATTTACGTGACGATATACAGGTAGAATTTAGTTTAATATTTTGTAGGCTTGTAGTTTGTAACATACTTTTTAAAATGTTTTTTCTTAAAGACTGTTACAGTCATTATTTAAGGTTTTAAAATTACTACTAGATAAGGAAAAGGACAGGATGCTTTACTAAAAACTCTTCCTCCAGGACGGAATTCATATGTATAGATATTTACATTTTCTAATTTTCTTCAATCTATATATTTAAATTCTAGAAAAATGTGTACGTATATTTACATGCTAAACGACGGGAAATACTCCACCGCTTTAAAAAATACGATTGCAATTTAAAGTATTATTATATCCGTAGCCGCAACCACAACCGTAACCATAACCGTAACCGTAACCTTAAGGCCTTACATTTGTGCACAGGAAATAAACTGTCTTATCAGCTGCTTCAAAATAAAAAAGATGTAGTGTCTGCTGCATAGGTAGAAAAGCAAAGTTCCTTGTTGTATTTTTTTATTTTCCCGGTCCCGGCGCAACCCCTGTATGCATATATATAATTCGTTTTCGTTTTTTTTACCGACCAACTCCATCGCTGCCCCCGATACGATACGATACGATACCGCTCCATCTTATGACATCATAACCTAACTGAGAATTTTACAACCCAAGTAAGACACTGAAAAAAAAAGTATTTAAGAGATTGGTCTATGAATATATCGGTACCTCTAGTCGAATGAATTTACCTACCTACTTTAATTTACAAATCGTGACGTGTTTAATTTCTTCTCGAAATAACCTATGTGGAGGTATGCTATACTTGTTTCTTATGTTTATTAAAACGGTTTTTGTATTTCTCGTGTGTTACCAGAAATGAATCGACTCGTGAATGTTGTCATCAAAATACTTTTTATCGAAAAAAACATGAGAAATGTAGAAAAAAACTGGATGCTGGTGTTTCCATTTGAATTTGATTAATGTTTTGTGACAGGTAAATTTCCAATTTGCGTGTGAGCTGTGAACCTTTTTGAAATAGTTTTTCCAAACCCAAATCTAACTACTTTCGTTCCTCCCACCCCTACTTCTTCTTATAGTTGTGGTTGTTTCGCTCGTAGAATTTTTATTTTTTTTACTCTTTAAGTTTCAAGCGCTGAAAAAAAACTTATAAATCAATATAAGGGCTCCCATATCGTCTTTCTCACTCTTACAAGGGACTATATAACTTTAATAATGTCTCGCTTTTATTTCCTATTATTTTTTTATATTGATTTTAAATCTTATGGCTACTGTTTATTAATATTACAGTGCGAAAAAGAAAATGGCGGAAAATAGAAATTGGAGACTTTTATGTGTATTGCATTACTCTGAGAACAAGCCTATGCATGTGAATAGCATATTATAGTTTCTTAAAGGCTTGATATAAAATCCGGGAAAAAGTGGTTTTCCCTTTTAATTGCTCCACTATTGCTGAAAACTTGAAAGAAAGGGGGAGGAGATATGGGTATGGGAAGGGGAACAGTAATGGCTCTGACTATATAGTATATTCCGTGGCAGATAATGAGGTGGCGTGGTGTGAAGCTCATTTACGCTCTACTCTTGACTCTTACGATCAGTATGAAAATAGATATGGAATTAGATTGGAATTTGAGCTAAGCACTTTAATATGAACAAAATGAGATTATACTACGCTCTACTTCAATGCAATGCAATAAACTCAAAATAAAGTTTTGTTTAGAAATCTAATTCGAAAGTGTACATAACATGCATTTGTAATTTGGCAATCATGGCTGTTCAAGTGTTCTGCAGTTCTACTGGTACTGGTGGTAGTTGGTGTTGGTAGGCACACTCGTTGTACACAAGTTCAGCTTCAGACGATTTAGATTCGAAGCTGAAAAGATTTCTCTTTCTTTCCCTTTCTCAATAAATGCTCAGCAGCATGAGGAAATCAACTTAAATTACTTCAAAAATGTTTGTTGTAGCTTTGTTTCTATGGTTAAGGTCATGCTCAGGCCGTGTGTGTGTGTGTGTGTGTGTGTATACGTTACCGTGTACGTGTGTCTGTAGTAAAAAGACACAAGTTTCTCTAGCCTGGCCGATGTCGTGTCGTGTCGGTGTGGTGGTGGGGTATGGCTTGAGTCTTTTGGTCTGTGACAGAAACTAACTAAGAAAGGGAAACAAACTTTCGGTTCATTTGGTGAGTTGACGACGATGTTGAGCTGTGAACGGTGAACGGGATAAGATTCAAATCCGGGAGCAACGGCTGTTTCTGTTTTGGTCTCTGTTTTTGTTTGTCCATCTGTTCTGTATTACTTCCCTTTTCCAGTTCCAGTTGAGTTACGGTTTACGGCTACGGTTACGGTTACGGTTGGGGCTCAGGCTTCGAATATGGTTTCTCCAGTTTCCTTAAGACATCAAGAAAAAATGGGTCTTTAGCAGAGAGTTTTGGTTTTCGAATTGGGAAATGGTGCGCTCAGCAGGGTAGAAAGTCTAACCCATAAATTTGCTTTTGTAGAGATTTATTGAGGGATTATCCCATACTCCTTTCACTCACGTCTTCTCTCCTATCTAAAATGTGTAATACGATGTGAGGTTTCTTCTATGTATGTACCATTGTATGCAGTATCAACTGCAGCGAGAAACCATGTCATGTCCTACCCTACCTACAACCACAAATACTACTACTCCTACTACAACCTACAACTACTGCTTTACATTTAAAATAATTTTACATCCCAAGACCTATAAACAAGACTTTTTAGACTTACCTACCTTTCTCATAGTAATGCAGCTGCATGCAGCGGAAGTAAATTTATATAAAAAAAGAAGATGTATTACGTATGCATGTGTTGCGACTGTAGCCCACGCGCTATTTCACTCTGCCACCTTTTTATTTTTTTTTTGAATTTTTTTATTCAGATTCCTATACATAATAATATGTTACTTACATTCTTATGTTATTGACTCCAAATTACATATCATATATTTGTTTATATTCGTTTTATTTATTTTAGATGATTTTGTCTGTGCATTGATGCACATTAGAAAATCATTGTAGCTTCTCGTAAGTCGGAATGGCGACTATACACAGTATGCATAGTGTGACTACAAAAAGAATAAAGAATGACAAAATAAAATCCCATAAATCTAGACTGAATTTATTTTTGGTTTGGTTTTAGGTAAGATGTAAGTTCATAAGTTTTGTTGGGCTTGTCAAATGCACGAAAGTAAAAGTAAATCACTCTTTGTATACACTGTACTGGATTAAATGATTTACACAATACTAATATTACTTTACTCGAGCTATAGTTGAATGTTGAATTCTGTGTAACTTGTGACGTTTCTTTTAAATTTCTTCCCCCTACCATTACCATAATAATATGTTTCTTATTCGTAATTACGTCTACTAGCATTGCTACCTGTGTCATGTACAATTTAATAAGGGAGAGATCAAAATTCAGAAGTACTTTACAGATAGGGTATTATCGTAGCAGGTACTACAACTTGAAACCAGTATAATTTATAAGCCGTCTTCAAATGTCAAAAGGGCTGTGATAATTTAAGGGTCTGAAGATATCCATAGAGAGGAAGATACAGAAGTTAGAATAAAAATATCATTTATTCATGCATTTTTATGCTATAGCCTATATAGTTATATAGTAATAGTTAATACAGACAGAGACACGAAAGAAAATCCTTAGGAGATGTCTGCCAAGAAACAGAATTTGGATGTCGTATCTAAATGTAACGAATTTTTCATCCCTCAAGTTTGATTCATACGCTGCCCCTCTAATCGTTTTGTACTTACTCCAGATGCACTCACTGACACGAAGAGCCCACCAATATATATTATTTAGTGTGTAAATGTATTCAAATGAAAGGGAAATTTCAAAGTGAGAAGTCTGTGTTCAAAAGGGCACTAGGGCGAGTACACTATAAATACAGCTTTCTTTATATATTACAACTAAATAATCTGTATTTGCATTCGTAGTCCCATTTGTATCCCGGCTTTCATTCCCACAATCCTTCAGCCTATATAGCAAAAACAAGTCATAAAATGCCATTAACATTAACGTCTGCACACATGTAATATTTTCTCACCTTTCACCTGACCCTTGAATCCTTGAAGTGAAATAATGACGGAAGCTATAGAAAATTTAATATTTTAAAAACTAAAGAAAGAGTCTAAAGCATGCAACATGCATAAGTACATTACAAGAACAAGCTGTTTCTCTCACTTATTTTCTCTCCCAACAAACTCGACGAGCACAGTAGAACAAAAACGTACTCTGCATTTAATGCAAGACATGAATCATGTTGTTTCAGCTTCCGCTGCAAGTGAGTTGCATAAATATTTAAAGGCTCCCCTCGCTTAATTTTTAATATGAATAAAATTGCACTAAAAAGTGTTGTAGTCGTAGTTGTAAACTGCGCTCTACTTTTTTATTGTTGTAAAACATGAAGCGCATTTCATCAAATGACCTAACTTGAGTTAAGTTATAATTTACATTAAGAACACCAAAGAATTAAAAGGGATTTGTATTTTGAGCATTTTCGAAAGGTGGAATTTTTGTGCTATAAAGTATACATTATTATGTAGAAAAATAATACGTATAAACATTGTTGAAGATGCAGTAGCAAAACACTCAACATGCAACTGTAACTACCTACATATATGTTTCTAAAGAATGCAACATTTTCTAATTGCTTCGCTAACGTTTTGATAGAACGCCTTCAAATTTATTTAGACATACCCTGCATTTTTCTATGCTGCACAAACTATATTGTGAATTTATTCTCGCTACTACTACTACTAGAACTGTATACATTAATTTACAGCCCCTTCGAGCCCCTTTTAGATGCTGAGCTTTTTAACTTTTTATATTTCATAGAATATTCTTGTTTAAGTTATTAGGGATATATTCATTGGTTGATGGTGGTATGTACACCGACGACGGTGCATCAAGTTTAAAAATAAAAAAAACACAATAATGAAAGCCATCGTTGCGTTGGTGCACTACGTAGCTTGAATCCTCCACTACTGACTAACTATGCGCTGTCAATATTAGGTTTTAAATATTTTAGTTTTTCCCAATGTATACATTAATGATTAGGCCGGGCTGGGCCAGCCACAAAGGGAAGTGACTAACTCCTACGTACTTATCTGAGTGCACCCAAGTAATATATCGTAATAACAAGTCCAGACAAGTGTGTACAACGTTCAATAATAGTGTTCTCATATACCGAATTTTTGGTGCCAGTGCCGGTTCGGTGTTGGAGCCGATGGATGTGTGGAATTTTTTTTGGTGAGTGAGTATGTATATATAGGGAATAGGGAATTAAAGAGCGGAGATAGTGTTCAACTGAGACAGCTCCCTATCCGTAGAGATACTTTTCATAAGTGCTGCTCTGAATATGTGGACGGTTGAGGATTTATTGGATTTCTTCCAGACACTCTCCCCCCTCCACTCTCCAACGGAACGTAGTCTTAATGGGAAAGGAAAACAACATAACAGCAACTCATTACTATTAATTTTCAGAGCATCTAAGTAGAGAATTTAATTTTAATTAATAGCATACCAACACCAGTGCCAGTACCAGTGCCTGATTACCAAAAGGGTAAACAATGCGCGTCGTGAGTGTACTGTAAGTATGTATAAGCATTCAAAAGTTGAAAGGCAGGATTCGTTGGATCTGTGCATCGGAAATGACATTGAGGTAGGTATGGATTTGGGTGATGCACTGAACGACGGAGCAGCTACACACTATTTAACTCTGTGAACATTGTATTGACTTGGGGGAAGGTGACATAATTTATTTCCTGAGAACAATGAGGAGAACAATTGATGATTGTTCCATAGCACATTGTCCTAATCATAATATATAAGAGAAACCGCTGTGCCTCTTTTCTTATGAGGTGCCAAAATCGGACCTGGAACCGAAATCGTTAGAGCCGCTGTATAATATGTGGGTAGTTTAAATTTTTAATTTAAAACTCATTTCTCATCGATTCATCTTCCTTTAATTTACAGAGACTGCTAGGATCGTTTTCCTTTCTCACACAGATTAAAGTATATAGCTACTGGTTATTCAATGGTTTTTTGGGAATGGGAATTTGTAGTGATGATAGTGTAGAGATGAGATAAGGTGGCTGTGGTGGAATTGCTAACTACATTCAGCAAACTAATATCACAATATCCAAGAAACAATGACTATCAGTATCTGCAAAGATTGTAAGCACAATATTATCATCCTTAAATTGAATGGGAAACACTGTAAAGTTACGGAGGGACATTTTTGGTGTCGAATATTCTTATTACTGCACATCTTAACAGAGTCTAGCCTAGAGGCAGGTGTAGTTGTAGATACGCTATTTCCGAATATAATTAAACGCAAAGTTGCGATGCAAAATTCAAACCAGGCCTTTAAGATTGCTTACATTTTTTCTCTGTAGTTCAAATTCTGAAGTCGAGGTCACTATAATAATTATTGTAAGTTTGTAAGTAGGTACAATCATTATAATAACCAAGGCTTCTGTCGCTCGTCTCACCACAAACACAACGACCAGGAAAAGAGGTGCGTGTCAGGTCCGGACTAAAGACGGGGTCAGTATACAGTTTTCGTGTACTCGACTAATTGCTCCTTCGGATTTTTCGAAGGTTTCCAAGTTTGAATTGGGGAGGATACACCTCTTCAACTTGCCATGATGTCTGACAACGAACACGAAAACGAACTCCTATAAATCATGTGCGATGTCATTCTTATTATTTTATTCATTATTACAATGTACATATGTGGAGACGTACACTGAGTAAATGTGAAAGATGTCACACAATAAGCGATATTAAGAATGTTAGGTTGCTTAGAATTGAAAATTACCCTGTGTCCTGGTGCTGGTGCTGGTGCTGCGGTCCTGTCCCTTTCCTAGAGACTCCATGTAAATGTCCACTAGTCCCCTCGTCAGAGTGTGCATAGGGCATAACATGCATATGTAATATGTATGCATAATATGTATATGGGAATGTAGGGCATAAATATGCTGCTTCTACTTGGACTTGGAATTAGATGTCGATTTAATTTATATTTTATATGTATAATGTCCATTCTCAAGTTCTATTCGGCATGAGGCTGAAGGAGGGAGAGAAAATGTGTAGGTAGAGAAACACGCATAATTCAATACATACATGAATTGAGGAGGACAGAGAGAAAGAGAGAGAGAGAGTAAGGAAAAAGGAAGAGGTCCGTCAGTGAGTCAAATCGATAGGGAGACACAATCAATGTTTCTACATTTTTAATGAATTCATGTTTTTATTAGGGGCAAGAGTTTCTTTACTCATCCATTCACCGTGCAGTTCACTTTGAGAGTACATTTAGATAGTTGACGACGAGGACCATAGGAGCTCCTTATGCCTTTTGTAATGAGACTAATAATAGTACTACCATCCACCCAAATAAGTCATCTGGCTATCACTCTGTACTCTATATAGGCTCTTATACAGGTTCTGTCTGGAGCGATCAGAAAATATATTTTTATTCCCATTGATATCCTATACCTCACCACCGTCAGATAATTTATTTCCAATTTTAGGACCTATATAATTATTATCTAACAAAAACTGTCCCATTCTCAATACGCCTTTACTATTAATAGAATGGTAGTGAACTAGTCGAGTAGGACAAAAAGTACTATACACATGTCTTCATAGTTTCATTTAGGTAATATGTTGTAACTGCATAAGCATCATTTCCAGTTTTTTTTGTACCCAGAAAAATATATTTACAGAAATTGTAGATTTGAATTTGAAAGCTTATTGAAAGTCTAGGAGATACACATTATATATAGAAATATATTCTTACAGTTTACAGCGCTACAGAGACTTGACGTCGTTTGGATCGTATCATAAAATTCAAAAATCCAAGTAATGATTTTTTCCCTCTCAAAAACGAATGAATAATTTCCACGAAATATACCCACCTGTCATTTGAAACTCAGCCTTTACGAGCAAAAATGTAATTAAATAAATGAAAAAATAATGAATATTGTAAGGTTTGCAAAGTATTAAAATTAACGGGAGGAAATGTATCAAGTGTACAAACTAAGAAAGAAACTGTTAATGGAAAGGCGTGCTGGACGCCAGAATATAATATAGTTAATGGTTTCAAACGTAATAATAATTATATTAAATATTAAAATCCATATTTTTGTATCATTACCTGTATCAATTTAATGGAATGATAGTAAATAACCAGTCCGTTTGCACATTCTATATACTTTATGCACATTCACGTGCTTATATCAACTTATATGTCTACATTTCAACCCGCATTTCTTGAGCTTCACATCCTTTTCATACGTCTTTTACGATCATAATAATAATAGTAATAGTAATAGGAAGCTTTTGGATTTGGATTTAGGCTTGAGATTTTAGTATCACACAGTGAAAACTCATTCATGCCACTTGGATCGACTCCATAAGTGGCACTTTGAGGAATCAGAGTGTGCATAGAATCCGTATTCCGTGGCTGGAGGCATTATTAAAAAAAAGAAGAAGGAAAGTTGTTAATGATGAGTATAGAGCTGTGGAAACTGTAGGAGTGCCAAGCCAAAACTAACGCTTCAAGGGTTTTATGAAGAGAAAATGCAATTCCAAATCCGAGCCAAACCAGGACCAGGACCAGGATTACGCTCACTCTCCATTCTCTTCTACTATAGGAAGGACACTCAATGAACGCGTCTTTTACTCTACGTCTATTTTACCTTCTACATACCTGTGTCAATTCCAATTGCAAATTGCTACACGGCTGCTTTTTAAACTTGCTTTTCACTACGTTACGTCACTTACATAATTAATCACTTGAGTAGATAGGTAGGTAACCTACATTATGTACGAGTTTCGAGTAGGACCCTCTGTTTCCATAATAAACCTTACAAAAAAAAGTTATGGGTGAATTTTTACAAAAAGTGTCTAGTAAATACTTGTATGTTTGCACAGTAGCAAAGTTGGGATATTTATTTATGAATAGAACAAAACTATTTAGAATCGTAGTTTGATGATAGTTTATAGTAAAAGCTTTGAAAATGACAAGTATAGAAAACACAAAAATACTACAAGTGCAGAACTTATTTTTATTTTACAAAACTTTGGTCTCGAGACTCTTTACACAAAATACAGAATAACGTATGGGTTCAAGCCCATAGCTGCAGCATAGCATAGCAGAGAAAATAATCATTCTAATAAATTATGTAATTGCAGTGTAAACGTTGACGAAAGACCTCCTTAAATAGTCATCTAAAATTACTTTAATTATAGTCGCATCCAGTTTATTAATAATTATAGGATATTAGACTGTGTAAACTGTTTGCGTAGGTACCTTTTTACTAATTTAGTATTGATAGTGTAGTTCAAGTACCTACACTACACTACATACGAATACGTGTTGTTACAAATTTCGAGCTTGCTTATGAAATCAATTACGGTGTTTTGCCCCTCCACCAAATCCTATGCACAGTACATACAAACAGTATGTATACACTCATAGTGCCATGGTGTATAAAAGTACGCTTACAATCTATAAGAAATTTAGAACCTGCTAAAACATTTCTGTGAAAAAAGATGTTGAATTAGAAGCAGCTACGATTAGTTCATCAGTATCAGTCAGTCACAAGTCCTCTTCTCCTTACAGAAAAACTAGGCAAAAGATTCAATTTGATTGGTGATACTTAGGTCAAGCGGAATTCCTTTGAGACGTTGCCTTTTTTTCACAGATAGAACCGAAATACAGGGAAAAAAAACTGGGTCGATATGGATACAAATAACATTTTTTTTGGGTTGAAGGGTATTTCTCCAGTTGGTTTCCAGAACTCTTATAGCACTATATGAAGAGTTTTTTGGCAAAACGGGATAAGTCCATTTTTTTCAAAAATGAGATAATTTGTGTTATTTTTTCTATACGTTACTGTGTTGAATGGTAAAGGTCAAAGTTCAACCAAAATAATTTTTAAAAATGGCTCAAATTTCGTTTTTTGGCAAAACAGGATAAGTCCATTAAATTATTTTGGCAAAATGGGATAACTTCACCTAAAACACTCATTTCTGATTTAAATTTGGTTTTTGAGTTTTTTCGTAGTTTGTAGAAGATAATTGCCGTGCGTTAATGTTTTTATTTAAAGAAAGTAATTTCATTCAAAATGATTAAAATTTCATATCACGGACTTTTAGCCCCATGTTAAGTTATTGATTTTTTGGCAAAACGGGATAAGTCCACAAAATAAAATTTTTTAAAATTTTCTAAAAAATTCCAGAGTCCGTCTAGGATTATGAAACTACCTGTAATTGTAATTACGCTTCGTCAGGTGCAGTACCTGTAGCAAAAAATTGAGTTTGAAAAACTCAACCTGTCACCATTTATTCATTTTTCGTTGTTCCTGTAAAATTTGCTTTGATGGACTTATCCCGTTTTGCCAAAAAACTCTTCATATCTCTGTGCACATACCCACATCAACCAACATTGCATCGTTCATTACATACTTGCACAATACCGGTTACCGGAGGAGCAGCAGCGGTGCATCAGGTCAAAACAAATAAGAACCGTATGAAGTGGCGGAAACAGCATTCACGTCTAAATTACTTCCGGTTTCATACAAAATTACTGAAGGAGACGGGAGGTCACGACAGTCCATATAGCAACCTTCCTGGCCTTTCTAAAAAAGTTTTGTCATTTTTCAATCCCTTTGCTCATTCGTGCTCCATTCCTAGCACTTTTTTTTACCGGTATTTTCTCCACACAAAAAATTGAATTATTCCGCATTATGTCATCTACGGCTTTATAAAGCTCCAGGACCTCAGCCCATCTTCATCTTTTAATACAGGGAAAAAGTTCACGTAATAAAATTAAAAAGGCAGAGTATTTATGTATTTGCTGAGCTAACTTTATACGTGTTTTTTTGTTTTTGTACAAAAGACACATGAGTAATTTATTTATCCAACGAATGCAGGGGAAACTCCTTTCAATAATGAAGATGTAGATAAGTACCTTCTTGTACTGGTAGTAATGGGCTGGAAACGGTCATATCGAAGGGTTTTCATGACAGAGAATATGTTCATAATACATGCATACAGGGCCGGATAATGCGGCCAGCGCAGGCAGCCCCCGCTGCTTGAATTTTCAAAAAACATGTAAAATGAAACATTTCGCAGTTTTCAAAAGTATGTAAAAAGAATATTTTGGCTTTTTAAAAACATTCAAAATAAAATTTTGCTACATTTCAAAAACATGCAAATAAAATATTTAACGGGTTTTTCAAAACATGTAAATAGAAAATTTTGGACTTTTCTGAATCAAGTAAATATAATATTTTAAACTTTTCTAAAACATCCAAATACAACATTTTGATTTACCAAAGAAAACTATCAATAAAGTCAAAATGGTGGTTTTTGAATAAAAACAAATTGTTGCCTAAAAGCAATTCCTTCGTCCGGCCCTGCATGCACACGTTTAAACTTGGATAAATATAATTATTGCATGCAAAGCCAGAGATAATAATGATATTAATTCGTTCGTAACATAGATTCAAAAACTAAGCTTAGACTAAAGGGATTGCACCAACGATGACATTGAAGGTCAGTATCAGTTTATCTTGAAATCCCAATGTACCTGTCGTCGTGAAAATGTATTGAGTCAGTCCTTCGCAAACAAAATTCGAACTTCTTATTAATTTGATTTGAGACGGTTCAAATATTGCTAAGATTTCGTGAATTTATTTTCATTGAGTGAGGTCATAAGAGAGGACACATAAAAGAATTAACCACTGAACAGTGGACCTATGTACATGAACTTTTTGAGTATTGGTGATTAAATCTAAGCATGAGTGTATATGATATGCATTTAGCATTCACTTCCAAGTCAAACCATTTACATGTATTTTCTTAGTCATATAGTTTGCTTTCCCGTTTACAATTAAAAATTATCCATGTACCTAGTAGTAATAATAATTACATGTCTGGAGCAGAGTTTCCCTCCCTCCGCCTTGGCGTCACTCTTTACGCATCAAGCGCAACTCCATGTAGCCTGTAATTTGTAAAATTGACTTTTACAGCAATAACTACAGTGGTAATTAAATATTCAAGAGAAACTCCTCCCTTTCAATGTGTAACCGCTAATTGTCATGTTTGATGCTCGTAAGAATTTAGTATATTTCTCCACTGTATTATTATTATTATTATCATCATACAGGCGTCCACATGTCGGTGACGCTACTGTCGGTTTCGGTGTCGGTCGGTCGGTCTTTCGGTTTACGGACCCTCCAAGGAGAGTAAAACAGTATAGCATTTAATTCTAAAAAGTGAAGTAGCGGATTCTCTTATTCATTGTACCATAACCTCCATATCCCTTGTAGGTGGAACTGTAAAATTTAGCTTACGTTTGTGGAGGACATTAACAGAATTAATACGAGTTCTTCGCATCATTCAGTCTCCAGATGTAAAATAAGATTTAAATGTGTCGATAATGGTTCTATTTATTTTCGAGTAGCTGGATCTGTAGCTTTAAAACCCCTTGAGAGGTAGTAAAAAGCATTCACTGTAGCCTCTAAACTTCGACTGAGTGAGTTGTGTTCAAATATAAACCAGGCCGCTATACTCGTAGTAATGATAACACAATGAGTCATGAGTGCCTCCCAATGAGTTAGTACACTTCCGCTAACTCATGTTGTAGAATTAAAACTTTTAGTGTCGTCTCCATAAAAATTGGTATATTCTTCAGGCTTTAAAAAAATTAGAATTGAACCTAAGGGGTTTCCATTTTATCAGTTCTATTTAACTTGAATGGCGATGACGGGACAGGAAATAGGGATTTTTCAAACAGTTTTTTAATTATTATTAAAAACTTGTACACTAATTTTCTATAATGTGGAATGTGTATTTAATTATATGCGTAATGATACCACTACTTATTGGCATAGGAATAATAAAATAAAAGTAATAATAATAATAATTGATTTTCTTTTCATTGCAGGTAAGTATGCAGAATCTTATCCAAAGTAGTTGGGCTGCTTCTTTGGGGTTAGTAGCCCCTTATGCACATGATCGTGTTCTAAAACCATGGTGAGTTTTGTACGAAGTTTTACACACGTTAAAAAGTTGCACATGTATCAACACTCTCATCAAAAAAAAAAGTCTGAGGATCATACATTCTGAGGTACTCAACAAGTAACTTTTTCTCAAGAGTACAACGGCAAAAAAAATGTCAATGTCAATTGCCAAGAACATCTGCGTATGCACACAGTTAAAACTCACACTTGGTTTACTTTCATGGAAAAAAAAACAAATTTTTGCTATTTTGCCCAGTCTGCTTGCGTGCTAATGTACAGCTTTTTTTTAATACATAAGAATATTTTTTTAGTCCCGAGAGGATCATCATCACCATCATCATCATCGTCATTTTTTCGCATTATGAAAAATCCATAGCGAAAATCGTAAGTTACCAAAAGTGTAATTTATTTCATAGGTAAAATCTATCGTCAACATCAATTATCAACATTAACATCGTTGGTCATCTGAGTCGGAAATATATAACAATATATTATTACTATCCGAATAAAATATTTTTTGAATATTCGTTAATTCAAAAATTGTGTAAATTTAACAATAGTACAGTAGTATATAGTGACGCTGAGTTTCTTCGGGATAATTAAAGGTTTCACTTTCAAATTCCGGAGCCGGAACAGCTCTCTCTCTGATTTAACGGCATCTCCATTTAAATAAATACAAGGTTGAAATTGTATAACCGCCATATCATATACCATAATAACAGGGTGATTATATGAAGCTGAAACAAAGTCTCGGTCACATGCACAATTATGCTTATGTACTTTACAATTTCTAAATAATTTAAAATAGTTTTCAAAACAGAGCATGTGTAGTATAAGTTGTTCAACACCGGGTGGAACAAGAGGAAAAAGGGTATCATTAGTAAATATGTAGTAGATGTACCTACAATTACTTGACTTAATTAAAACTACATAGACTGTGGGACTTTTCCTTCTAATATAACAACGATTCCAATATATGTACCTACGACCTACGTGGTTCATATGGTAAGAAGTATGAAAGGGGAGCTGCTCGTGTATTAATCCCAGTGGATAAAAAATACCCGCCTTTTTTCTTATCCACATGAGAATTCTAGCATTGTGGAACCTAGATTCTATCTTTTGAGTTTTTCCATCGACTTTCCTTCACCGAAAAAGTTGCCCGCATTTCTCGTAGATGGCCCAGCTTTTACTTTCTGCAAAGTCACATTGAACTTCACACAGGTTGGAATTGGAATTGGGGTTTTCATCTCCACGGTTTCTAATGCGGGCATCCTGCTCAAGCAGTAATCATGGTATTCTGCCATGAGTCACAGTGGTGGGATTACAATAAAATTAGTTTATAAACAAATCCCACATTCACTTATACAGAAGAGATAGAATTTTGTAATATGGGAACAACGCAGATGTGCGATTAAGTTTTTTTTAATGCGGGTTTTAAGTGTACACTCGGCGATATTAATGTTAAATGAGTAGAGTTCAGGAAATAATTTTCGTAATTTTGGATAAATGAAATGTTTTTTGTAGTTATTTTATAAACTGATTTGGTTTCGAGACCATACGTCATTCGTAAATTGTAAATTATTTACAGCGCCTTTGCCTGGTTTTGGAACGGATTTACAATTAATTTTTCCAGTAAACTCCATTTTCTAACAATTTTAAAAGAATAATTACCAGTAGTGGTAGTGGACATAACCATAAGCCCGTAGTAGTGGCAGGTTAAATGTTCTAAACTATGTTTAAATTGGGAACTGTCAATGACGGATGACGGTGGTGGTGATCCAGTTTGACGCACATAGCTCCCATATGTCACCTTATGGTAAAATTAGACAGAATATTGAATAGAGTGAAATTGAGGGAGGTGAAGTAGTTTCAATACACACGCCCACACTTAATTTCCGATGGCAGACCTTAAACTGATCATCACTTTTGAGTAGTTATAGTAGTTGAGTTCATCATGGTATTAAGTTTAAAGGTGAGTAGTCTATATATTATTATGGAGCCTGGGGATTGGATATTTATTAAATTTCTATTCTCTATCCATCCACGTTTATTTATTTTGATTACAAGAAATTCCCTCTCACTCTCAAGTGACTATGAGGAGAGTCTACTAAAATACTTTTCATTTAAAGAGAAAGAGAAAATATATATAGATATAGTCTCTCCTCACTAAAATGATTTCTATTAATTTCCGATCCCGACTTCACTTTCATTTCCTCCTCATAAGTCTGTCCAATTACTATACTTGTAATTAGATTGCCCTCTTACACGAATGAGCTCAGCTATAATTTTTCTCTCACCAAATCAAAAGGACTTTCATTTGGTTTTTCCTTTTGGCAAAGTGTACGTAGGTAGGTACTACCTCTCCATATTTCCATTTGTAGTCGTCCACCAGTACCAGTACCAGTGCTACCTTGTAAATTCTAATGTAATCAACCTTTCAACCGTTCAATTTGTCAGTAGTCAGTTTTGATATGATTGCAAGACTTGGAAGAGGTGAAAAGTACTGTCTGTATGTATGTAGAATGGGGCCATCTAAATATACTATCTACCTATATGCACATTATTATTATGATATATTACTTGCGCAATTCTCATGTGAACTTCAAGTTCAGCTACACTTCTCCTCCTCAAACTAACTGAGGTCTGTGAGAGGGTTTCACTTGGGCTTCAACTTTCCAAAGAAAAACACAAATTGGTTGAAGAGTCAATAGCACAGACTCGGAGTTTTGTTTTTAAAAAAGGGTAAAACATTATTAAAATTATTCTGTTTTTCACCTGTATTTTTTTCCCTCAGTATTTACTATATATTTTTTTAAAATGCGATATTGAAAAATAGTTGTATATTGAAATTACTTGTATCTATTATTTCTTATTTTCCTCAAAGTACATAAAATACAACCTCCATAGCATTGCTGGTATTAGGTCTTCAGGGGAGACATTCCTCATACATGAATATGAAAATAAATCTACGTATTCGAGGAAACGGTAATGTTCTATGATTGCACAATCAGAGTGAATTTATTTAAACCCAAGGAAAGCCTATTTCCAATTTTTAGGAAGCCTCCGTACATATTATGAAGCAGGAACAGCAATTTATTTCTTGCCATGTAGTCCTAGGGCAATGTAAAATTTCCTAGTGTGTCATATATATATAGATGTATCCAGCTTATCTGTGTCTGTTTCTACTTCTGTTTGGTTTGCGTGTATTGCTTCAGCCATTTCGCATATCCACCACTCACTCAGTCGTTGTGATCAAAGTTACAATATTTTATAGACAAATGGGAAGTAACCTTGAGTGAGAGAGAGAGAGAGAGAGACAGACAGAGAGGCTACAAGCAAGTTGTGATTTATTTAAGTTAATAACGCAGTTTCAGCAATGGCAAATGTTTCATTTTCCTTTGCCTATATTGCCACACACTTCTCTACTCACTCCACCGTTGCCTTACCCTTACGGTAACCGTAACCGTGAGCGTAACCGTTGGTTGCAGTGCATCAAAGTTGGATTTGGATTTGGATTTGGCTCGAGAGAGTATAGTAGAGTAGCTCCGACTTTGTATAACTGGTACTGGTAAAGAGATAGAGAGAGAGAGAGAGAGGAGAGAGTGGAGGGGCAACTCTCTGGATCATCATATCATGAGGATGATTAAACGTCTACACAGCTTTCCTTCTCAAGCTCCATGAATAAATGACACTTTCAACATGCGGATTCTACTTCTAGTACTCAGCCCATGCAAATTACTGGCACACAAGTGTTTACGAATTAAAACTCCCTCAAATTATTCATAGAATTAACAACAGCCTTTTAAAAAAAAATCTCCGGTTCCCTTCTCAACATCAGCTTCGGCTTGTAGCTCTCGACCAATGCATAGGAAATCAACTATTGAAAACTATTTAACATTATTGCTAGGTGATACACACGCGTTTGATAGGTATCTTTCCGTAGCTGTATTTTGCACTTCTCTGAATTTCCCAATAAGAATGAGAATAAATAATTCTTTTACTATCACACAATCAAAATCACCCCGCCGCGCCGAGCTGATTTAAACTCTGATTCTGTGGCGCGACTCTCTTCTCACATTCAAATTTAAATTTGAAAATGTGAGAGTAAAATTGTTAGGTATAGTAACCTAGGAAATGTGGGCATACATGTAACGAAGAGCGGTTTGGCATGAGCTTTACTACTATTATTAATTAAAGTGCTCGTATAACTAACAGAAATTATGCCAGTTTGAAATGTGAATGGAATGGAAGAGGTCCAACATCATCATGTGTGTACCTTATTAGGTACAGACAGGGTATAACATAGGAATTAGGAATTTAGGAACAAGGTATACTACTACAGCAGCTCTCCACATTATGGTGAAGTGTGTGGGGCAACTGGGACTGGGAGTCTACAGCTGTGGCTCTGATTGTGAGTAGTAGTGAAAAGGGAATGCTGTGAATCTGAGAAAAATCCTGTGAGTAATTTTATGGTATCATGTGGAGATGAAAAAATATTGTAAAATATCTGTATGTGGCATGTTGGTTGATTGCCGGCGTACGATAAGAGTTTACGAGATGAAAGCAACTTATTTAGTTTTTAGTCAAATCCTCAGTAGTCCTCAGTCCGGAGTCACACACACATAGGTAGGTACATAAGTACATCATCATATAAATGCCTATACTGTTCTCTGGGAGGAATCTATAAATATGAATTGTGTATCTCTGGACGTGTCTCTCTCTCTATCTCTCTCTCTCTCTCTCAGTGTGTAGAAGGAGAAGGAGCTAGCGCAGAGTTCTCAAAAGTCTGACTCTGAATCCGACGCCGAATTACTAATGTACCAGAGTAAACGTATGCAGACAGTTGAAAGGGCGTAAAAATCAGCAATATTTTCGCACATATTACAGAGCCAAACCCACTTTCAGGAGTCTTTAGCAGTATGTACAAGTGAGTTAGGGAGAATTATTATGATGGCGCTTTAAGTGCTGCAATAGATGTAGGTAGGTACCACATAGACATAGGCGAGAGAGAGAGAGAAGGTGGAATGGAGAGGAACGCTAATGATAGCTCGAGCACTTTTTATTTCATCTTCCCTTTTCCTTTCCCGATGCTATTTGCTTTTGAAATGTACCGGAAGCCAAAGCCAAAGTCCAATTCAATGCGAATCCGAATGGTAGGGCGGGAGGGACCTATAGTGGAGGGAAGTTTTTATGTAGACATAAAAATAAAGACGTGAATCTCGTTCACGTCCTAGTCATATTATTGTCAATACAATTGAGGCTAAAATAAAATAAATATTGAGGCTTCGTGTACCTTACAATATCATTCCACTCCACAACTTCACTACATTGATCCTTCCTCATTTTACATTTCTTTTTTTCCAAGTACATGCTTCAAAATTTGAGCTTCTTCCCTGAAGATGTAATACTAGTCAGCGATAACGAGTGGAATTGTTTTTTTATTTTAAATTTTCATGTAAATAGTAAGTTGTAATCTGGAAATAGATAGTAATTTTTGATTTCCTTTATTTGCGTAACGTAAATCATGTGGTGTTATTAAGTTGTGAAAATTTGAAGAAATCGTGACAAGTTTAAAAGATACAAATTTTCTAATTTCGTCTATGAAAGTCTGCAAATTTTTTAATTACAATTTCTTTAAGAAAACAGAATGTTGCAATTTTGTTTGCGGAAAAAAAATTAAGCTATTTATTTCAAAATTACAATATTTTGTAATTGAGCTTTTAAAAGTACCAAATCATTGAGTTGTCTTTGCCTTAAAATTTGTAAACTATTCAAAAATACAGAGAAAAATAAACAAATTTCTTAGAATTTAAGATGATAAATTAATGGAGGAAATGCCAAAATGGAATAATTTTTGAATTCCTCATAAAATTACACAGCAGTAAAGATTTGCCCCCTGTTTAAAAATGCTTTTGCATGACTGCGGTGTTGCGTCTTCAGACTCAAAATAACCGCAATGCATACACTCTTTAAATATGAATTTGAAAAAATGAGAGTTTCTAGAAGATTTATTTAAAATAAATTATGGTTAGTATTTATTTTCAGCTTCAAAATTTGCGAGTCTGCCTCCAACACTTGTGTGTGAACATGGGTACTACATAGGTACCTAGGTAGGTACATAATTATTATTTCCGTGAACATTTTTATAGAAAGAAACTACTACGACGGCTCTTAAGACACGGTTGTAAAATTGTTGTAAAAATGTTTTCATGCGTAACATTCATCGTTAACATGGTCTCTAAAAGATTACGTTGGTTGGACTCGGATTCGGATTTGGATATGAGAAATAAATACACATTTGACTTAATCATGAAGGAAGGGGGAATATTGAGTGAGAAATCAGAAAAAAACTAAGTCAGACAAGAGTCTACATACGATTATACATTGTGTAGCAAATTTCTTTTGAATATTAACCAAGGTTCTCTCTTAGAATGACTTTCTTCTTTCCTTCTTATATTTTTTTTTTTTCCTTTTTACATTTTACACTCACTCCTACAACTATACAAACGGGAGAACTACTCTTCACGTTTCAACATTCAACATAAGCAAGAGCATAACTGACGCTTGATTAATGTGTTTAGTGTTGCCCAATGCTGTTTATAAAACCAAGCAGAAAGAAATGAGGGGCTGTAAACAGAAATTGCAAATGAAGGCATGTTGTAGTAGTTCTGTATATTATGCATAGTATATGTTCTAAGCCGTAAGAGCAGTCGTATGGGTGGAGAGGAATTGTAGAGTCTAGATTTCAAGAAAAACGTATATGTACGTATAGTAGTAGACGATGTGTTTAGAAAATACAAAATGTCGACGAAAATCACTTGTGGCATGAAGCGTAAAAAATTCGTTGAGATAAATATTACATTTCTCTTGTTTTGATACGCGAGAGTTACTATTTTCACAAAATTTCGTCAAATATCTGTATCTACTACTATTACATGCACTATACACTACGTTACGTGACAATTACAGGTCTAATAATTTATACACACCTATGTGTATACATATATGTATATATAAATCATAAGACGTATAATCTGTAATGTATGTATGTGAGAGATAGTACTACTACACACAAAATGCTTTAAACATTCAAAACAGATTAGTCTATGTATGCAAATAAGTACATTCCGGAGGATTTCACAGCATTTAATTTGTAACAACATTTTTATGACCATGTAAAATATGTAATATTAGTCCAGGTAACTAGAACGATTTAAAATGTAGTTATTATATAACATTTTGCAATTTTAAACTAACATGCAATTAGACCGCATTTCACCTTTCAAAAACACTGTATTCGAAAATTTAAGTATAATAATTCATAATGTATTAGTAGTTTTTAGAACAATTCGAACATTTAAAAGCTTTTCAACAGGAATGAAATGGACGCTTTTAAATTTTCAAAAACATGAAATTCGACATTTTTTAGTTTTCAAAAACACGTAGGGACATACTTTAATATTTTATTCTTACTTTTAAAAACATTTCAAAAATTTTCCTGCCATTTCATGGCATTTTAATAGACGTGTATGTTTTTAGCAAGTGCAAATCACTCTTTGATACTTAAGACCTTAAAATGTTGAAATATCCTTTTCACACTGGAAACTGGAAACACTCCATTTTTGCACACCAAAAAAAAAATTGAGAATTCCATAATATTCCATGCTCACTCACTCAGTCTAGAAACACTTACAATAGGTACGAGGGGTGATTAGATGAAGAGGTGCCTGGATCTGTCTTATCCTTGTATCGTGTGTGTGCCACTTGAAATCGAAAATTGTACTTGTAGTACAGAACTTTTAACTCTCTACACGCTCCACTCATGTCTCTCTCCCATATCATAGCCTCAACACACACATCCTCTCCACATCCTTAAATTACGTATATGTACACATCCCATAAAAATAAATTTTTTCCAACTCACGAGTGTCGAATGTAAATGCTCTCTATTGTATTTATCACAGTTTACGTCGAAAAAGTTATTTGAGAGGAGAGACAGAGAGAGAGAATGGACGAGGGCGTCACTACGTATTACCCCCCTACGAAAATATTCATGGTAATGTGAAAGCTGAAACGAAGACGACGACGACGACAACGTGAGAGCCTCTATTCCCCGAGTATGATCCTAGAGTGTATCACACATGGGTTCCAATAGTCAATAGTGAGAGCAGGCTATAGAAACATACAGATACAGATAGTCTACTGATACTGATATAACACTCGAAAACCTCCAGAGTCTCACATATTCCTGAGAGCGAATCAACTGTGTATAGTGTGTCAATCAAAAGAAATAAATTTGAAATTTCCGTTCCGTAAAGGAAAGTTGGGGAAGTTACATAGAGGACAAGACATATGAAGATACTGATATTGGATGAGGATATTTGATGTCGATACAGACGTGTCGTAAAAACGCATATTTACACTTGTATTTTTTGAGCAAACATTTTCTACAAACTTTTCCCTTCAGCTCCTTTCGAGCATATGATATTACTCCCTACCTATATAATATTGGGATGATACGACATGAGAGGATACTATCCTGTGTGCACACTCATCCATCCACCCATGCTCTCCTTTTTTTTCATCCCTCTGCTCTAATGCTATATAATATGCGGATATGGTCTGAATTGGTGAAATGATGGTGTTTGAATTTAATCTAGGCTCACAGAAGGAAGATGTTTGGTTTTCGGTTCTTGATCTAGAATCTAGACTCAGGGAAAAAAAAATCCATATATAAGCAGTGTAGCATTAAATTTAAGAGAATATGGGGGGAGCTGTATGCAGACACTGCTCAATCGGAGATCTCATATGCAGTTTGCATTTGATAGGAGGGAATAAATATAAGCTTAACTTGCTCCAGGAACGTCGACATGCATAGGTGATAAGGTAGATCCTTCCTTACATTTGAGCAGGCCTCTCACTCCGTTTGAATCCTATCAATCCTAGTACCTACTCGTTTTCGGAGTGATAGTGGTGTGTAGACTGTAGACTGGAAACATATTTGCAAAGTGAGAGGCTCGTCCTAAATCTCTTTAGTCCGAATGGAAATCTCTCGGTGTGCAGTTTAGTTTGAGTCCCCATCTCATCTCCATCAAAAACTCAAAAAGGAAGGAAGGAAGGAAGGAATCTTCACCTCGATCGTCTTTCCGATAGCAAATATTAACAGCTCCCGAAAGTACTACCAGAGTCGTTGTCATTTTCATTCTCATTCCCGTCCTCCCTTCGGGTTTCTGTCTGTCTCGACTGTGTCTGGTGGAGTCAGTGGTCCGGGAGCCTGGAGTGCTGCTGACTGGGGAGGCAGGGTGTGTGTGTGTGTATTTGTGCATGTAATGTGTCACTTAGGAGATCTACAGGGAGGAAAAGGAAGTTTAGAATCCTAGAATCCTAGACCCCTAGAATCTTAGAGTTCTACAATTTTTTTTTGTTACAGTTGTAGTATTCTAAAGGGAGACAGAATTCAGTGTGACTTGTGTTTGTGGATTGTGTAGGTAGAGGAAGAAGTAAAGAAGCAATGTCAACGTGTTTTTAGAGGAAGCGGAGGACGGCTTAGGAAATGTGTGTGTATATATATAGGGGGATACGGATACGGCGAGTCTACTAGTGTCACTTGTACAATCTGTGTATTTCATCACTAAAGAGTAAAGTACGTTAGAAAGATAGAGAGAGATAGAGAGAGAGAGAGAGAACATGCAAACGTTTCCTTGCTTTCCCATTCATCTTATCTCTACTCAACATCTCATTTTTCCAGTTCCAGTTCCAGTTCCAGTCCCGGTTCGAGTCCAACTCCGACTTTCCAACACCGCTTTATTCCCTTCATTTCTCACGAGTTGATTTTTGTTGGTTGGTGGATTGGACAATTTACTCCCCGCACCTTGTGTTTATGTAGGTAGGTAGGAGCTCCGTCTCTAGGTCTGGGTCTGGGTCTTTTTGGGTAGCTCTCATGATAATGATAATCTCAGTCACATGTCTCTCCTTCTTTTCCCTTTCTGTATTTTTTTTTCTTTCTGTAGATATAATAATTTGAAATGTTAACTTATCTATACTTACCTTGGCTGTTTTATATTATGGACTCTACAGTCTCAAGTTAATCTTTCTTTTCATACTTTACACGTCATGAGTCCCCCCTTATCTCTCTCCCTCCACTGTTCAATTGATGTAGCGTAATAAGCAGTCCAAATAGCTTGAGCCAGAATCACAATTCTTTTGTGTGGTGTAAAAATTATGGAACCATTTCCCCAGTAGCTCACTTTCCTTCTTTCTTTCATCCCCGCCTCCCCTCCCCCTCCTCCCTCCCTCCCCTCCACCGGAGCCGCTTCCATTTAATGTAATATAACTACCAACACCAACACCAACGATCCACATCCACACCAACACCATGCCCTATACCACCATAACGCAATGGAGTGAGGGAAACCATATAGTATTTCGATTTCGATTTTGGATGGTCTGCCAAACGACAAAACATTGGCTCTGGTTCTGGCAAGTCAAAGTCAACCTCTCGCTCTTTCTCTCTCTCTCTCTCCCTCTCTCTCTCTCTCTTCTGAATCTGAGCTGTACATATTGTGATGATTTTTTCTCGTTTGGATTTTGTTCAGAGCTAGAGCTCCAGAGGTGTGCTTCCACTCTTCCACAGCTCCCGGCTCTCCTCACTTGTTCCTTCTCAACACTCCCGCAGCAATAATTATAGCCAAATTTCAAAAATTAACACAACTCTCACAGTTAAGTCTTCGTACCTTCTATCCTTTAAAGTGTTCACATATTATTATGTAATAAATTGACAATGTGTACAGTGTGTAGGTACTCACCATTCTGAGTTTGTTGGAGTTTCAAACAAAAATTGCCGCGATAAAATAAATCAATAAAAATAAACAAGATTTCAATAATTAAAATTGACACAAAAAATTGAGCCCGGGTCCCCAAAATTTGTTATACAGTATTGAGATAGGAAGTTCTTTAAAAAGTCAGCTGATTAAAAAAAATCATTGACTGGGATTTTAAATCAAAAGTATTGGATTGATAATTTTCGTGCATTTTGTGACATTTTGAATATTTTCTTGATTGGATTTGATTATACTAAGGGATCACAGGATTAAAATGTGAACTACAGATATATTATACGGAATAGAGGGGAGACACGAAGATAGAATTCAGTTTTAAAAAAACGGAAAAAGATTTCCTGTAATTTGTTCTTGTTCCCCGCTGTAGCTGTGTTGTTGGTCGTTGAATTTGTTCAAATGTGATCTCACTGCCTGTCTTGAATAGTAACTCACAAGTTGGAGTTGGGGATGGGGAGTTTGACTTGGAAAGGGCACGTTTGAAATAATAGTGTGAGTGCGGAAATGTTTACTGTGACTCGGATTGGAAAGACATTGGTTTCCTTTCAACAGTTTCAACACTCCTCCGGCCTCGATCTCTTCATCTGTCTCCACTTACATTTTTTGGTCTTCCACCATCGACAATCGACAACGACGACAATCGGCGGCAGGGTTGTTAGCGTTCCCGTTCACGTTCCTAAGATCAGGACCAGTGCCGGTACCGGGTTTGGGTTCGGATCCGGGTCGGGGTCCGGTCTCATTGAACCTGAAAAAGATTTTTTGAGTGTGATTTCCGGATTACGACTGTCTCAGCAAAAATTCCAATTCCGGAGTATAGCATTACATTTACTCTCTGTGTTCGGTCAATTACATCGGATGTGGAAACGGATCTACACTTGGTGTTTCAGTTTCAGCTTACCTCGTTTCCCCCTCATACTATGACTATAACCATGACCATTACTAGAGCGGACGAATCCGACTCCGCGACTCCGCGCGACACCCAATCCCAATCCCAAGTTTCTTGTTCACTACTCGTCTAGATTGTAATTGGGAATGTCATGTGGTTCGGTTCATGTCCCATTGTCGTTAGAGGAAACACAAGTGGTCATTCCACTCGAGTCGAAAGTGCAAGTGTTAATGTGTGAAGGTAAACGGAAAACGCATAATGATAATGACTGATATGTAGAACGTGTATTTAGTTGGCTTGGCTCGCCTATAAAATTAAAATTAGCTTCGTAGTATAAGTTGTACTGTAATCGTCATGTAGGAAGGGCGGCTGCTCTCCTTTTCCATTCTACTTAAAAGCGGCAGTGTCAATGTCGTCAAATGTCAATGTTAACAATTACGATTAGCATCCATTCAAAACCAAAACCACATAGGTACCCATGCTAACAAAAAAATCAGACAAGAGAGGCTTGAATATATTTTGCAAACGGAGCAATAAATTATCACTGTTAATAACTATTGCAATTTAAACACAAAATTGAAATTGGCTTTATTTCGTACGATTAACATTCATTTTAGAGAATAGAGGGCAAAGGCAAAGCAAAGGTGAGCCTACACAGTACAAAAAAAGTGTGCGTGCAGTATTATTTGAATAATGCTATATTAAAATAATATAATAATACAAAAATAATACAATACAAAAATAATTTGTATAGTTCCGTGATAAAAAATAAAGATTGAGCAAAAAATACAAAATCTGTAGACAAACGGGCAGACTGCGGCGTAGAAAATCGTATAAATCAACGCCCAGATATAAATCAAACGACTGGGCTAATTTTTTAGTATTACCATCATCGGACTCAGTCAGCCTGCTTGTCCACTGTAGTGTGTATAAGTATGTACACGTTGGGTATGTATATAGTGTCCTTGATTTGGGTGTGCGAGGAGAAGAAGGCTATTCATTTGAGGTAAAAAGAAGGAAAGGGAGAAGGCGAGAAAGTTCTCGTTTTCATTTTATTCTTCTTTTTTCATTTTCATAATCTAGAAATTGAGCTGAGAAAAATAATTTTTGGATTTCTTGGAGGGTTTCCCTTTCTTTCTCTCTCTCTCCATCGTCTGCTCAGTCTCTATTCGGTGCATGCGGGCAATTTATCTTAAATCCGTATTTTCTCACTCATTCTGCCCATTGCAGAACAGAGGGAAGGCTATTATCACTTTGACTTTGTATGTATGTATAAAATGTCTGCGCTCGTCTGTATATCTATCCAAAGCCAAGTCAACCTTTTCTTAAGTGTGTGTACGTGCACAGTTTTTTTTCCTTCTATCAATATTTAATATCTGTCCTCATTTTTGTCTTGAATGATTATTGTGCTCTATATTTTCTTCTATTAATGTAATGTGCACTTTTACAACAAAGTAAAACCAAAACTTAACTAAAAGCTATACACACACAAAATTGAAAACGTCACAACTCCGTATGCTTCCATCTATCTAATCCTTGGTTTGCCTTTTCATATGATTTAAAATCAATGGTAGTTTTACTTAATAACCCCATACGTCAAACTTTAATGCAAGAGCATCTGTTTGACATGTACACTTTTGAACGCTTTTGCATAATTATTTTTGTGCACTCGTTTTAGTAATTTTAATTTTTTTTTGTGAATTTCTTCTTTTTATTACTCTTACAAAGGAATAATAAAAATGTTGTTTCAAAGTACAGGTTATAGGTTTATATTTTAAATTTTGGAAAGTATTATTTCTTACACACAAGTTGAGTTTTAAGCTTGAATTGTAGGAAGAGTCGTTCTTTTTTTATTTTTTGTAAAAGAGTGAGTTCAGTTTGTTGTTGTTTTATCTTTTAACCGCAAAATTAATGAGCGTAGCACGTGTTAAAAAAATTTCAAGATCTTTTTAGTTTGACATTGAATTCTTTTTGTAGACTGTGTATGCAGTATATATGGATGGTGTGTACAGAGTGGAAAATAGATTTGAACTTTATTGTTGTCTAACGTCCAACAAAATGTGAAGCAGGGAGACACCAAAATTGATTGTCAGCTAAGGAAGAGGTTTCCATGCTAAATATAATGAATGGGTAACTGTAAATTGACATATGTCATTCATTAGAGTTTTACTGTGATTATTAGTGACAGAGCTATAAGTGATTACACAGGGAAGTTTCCGTGTCTCGACTTCGACTAGGCCTCTTTCCTAGTCCTAGTCCTTGTGCAGTAGAGCTTTCTTTTAAACCAGGCTAATATATAGGATTATTATAGAGAGAACCAGAACAAAAACCACAGAGCCAGAGTGAGACTCGACAAAAATAACTCGAATGAAGCTACTAGCACTAATAAAAGAATGCCAGAATGTGCTTCGCACAGTTAAGACGTTGTTGACTATATAGTATTGGTCATATATGATAATTAAACTATTTCATCTCCAGTTACATCAGATTATAGTAACTACTTTCAGGCAGGGCTATGCTATGAGCTGTCTGATTTATAAATAAAATATATTATATGGGAATGGGGTGTGTGTTTACTGTGTAGTGTGAATGAAAGCGGACAGGAACTTTCAACTGTGGATACTCATAGTCTAAGGGGTTTTGTATAACCGGAACTGGCCAATTTAAAATTTAAAAAATGTATATACAGTTATCCATCGTATGTTCAGGGTTCAAAAGTATTCGTTCAAAATTTTCACATGTCGAATTATTTACTTACCGGCTAAAACTTTTTTTGAGCTGAATTTTTAGTTAGCTCAGTGTCAGTTAACTTTAAACTCAATAATATCGTCTGTGAAGAACCAAAATTACCCATATCCAATTTAAGCTAGAACCAAAATAAATGCTGTCATAAAAGCAAAATGAGAAATTTGCGTAAAATATTAATTAAGAGTTTTTGAAAAGTGTAAAATGTTCTATTTACATGTTTTTTTAAAAGTGTAAAATTTTCTATTTACATGTTTTTAAAAAGTGTAAAATGTTCTATTAAGATGTTTTTGAAAAGTGTAAAATGTTCTATTAACATGTTTTTGAAAAATGTAAATTGTTCTATTTACATGTTTTTGAAAAGTGTAAAATTTTCTATTCACATGTTTTTGAAAATTGTAAAATGTTCTGTTTACATTTTTTTGAAAAGTTTAAAATATTCAGTTTAGATGCTTTCAAGACATGTTTCAATATTTTTGTAGATAGTGGATATTGTTTTTAGCTACAGATGGAAATGAGTAATTTTGGTTCTTCACAAACAAGCGATATGTTTTACACATAAGGTTTTTGAACACAATTTTATGTGATCACTATCATGAGATAATTTGAACTTGTATCAAAACACGCTTGCTTTTTTGAGCGTAAGGTTTTGGACATTAGGCAATTTTGAACTTGGAAAGTAAACTAAAAAAAATTCAATTACACATATTTTCATGTTACTTACTAAGCCTGGATGTTTTGTATTGAAATTTTTTGTAAATGGTTAAGTAAGTAGATAAATTCAGATTCTACATCTACTAATATATACAATACTTGATATCAGCTTTCGTTTAAATTTATTGGTGTAATGCTACTACTATATACTACCTACCATTCCCAGTCCCAGTGTTTTCATTCGAATGATTCTATGATTGTATCAAAAAGTCTTAAGTCTGGAAGGAATTTGAATAGTATACCAGTACCAGTGTAGTATTAACAGTAGAGTATATATAGTATAGGAAAATTTCCGGAATAAGCTTATATAAGAAATATATTGAAACGTATTTAATACACACAAGCTTTTAAAAATAAATGTATAATGTGAATTACACCAAAAATTGTATCTGTAGAATACTTTTGCATCTAGAACTCAAATCTTTACCTTACTTCATATTTAAGTGCAACATAAATCCAATCCCCACCAGTGCCATTTAATCCTTTTTAATCTCCATCCTCCAGTCATCATAAACTCGTTTCCCTCGTTTTTCATTTTTTAGTTTCACTTTTGAGTTTCATTTTCTCTTTCTCGCTCCAAGCTCTATTCCAATTCCACGAGTCAATCCATATTATATTCTCCTACCCACTAAAACTATATAGAGAATAGAGATGGTGTATATAGCTCTCAACTTGAATTCGAATTTCATTTCTTATCCATTACTCGAGATACTTAAGTAGAAAGAGATGCAAGATATTTACACAGATCAGGGAAGTATGTGTGAGACATATGTATGGATATTCCTACCACACTAATCATAAATTCTTTGGATTTGTATTGGGCTCTGGACTTTCATTTTACTTATTAATCAAAATAATATGTTAGTCGTCGTATCTTATACCGTAAAATATTTTACTTTGAGTCAGTACTGATATAGGACATATCTAACGTAATCCAAGGACACGCATTTATAAATTATAATTACCTACCACCATACCTATACTTTTAATTTCTTTATTTCCACTTGACTTCTCATAATACAGATTGGACGAGGAGAAAAACTTATATTCAAATTATGAATTGGTTCTATGAAAAAGTGGAAATCGAAATCGAAATCGAATGTCGACAAAGAGGTAAAATTGAGCTAGTATAAATTGCGTTTAGGCACTTCACATTCAAAAGGAATTGGGAGGGTCGGGCGGAGTTAGAGCTTACTATAACGATAAGTAGATTGTTTGGCTAGAACTAGAATGGTGGTGGTCTTTGGAGAAAACTTTTGTGATGCGGGTTTTTTTAGATATTAAAAAGTAGGTAGTAGGAATTAGAAAAATAAATTGGTACTTACAAAATTTTAAGGTGTCTCATAATGTACCATCACCTATCAAGTATGAAAACTCAAATTGAAATTCAAATAATACATTAATATATTCCTAATTCAAATTCGGGCAAGGAGCGTTTCTTTTGATGAGTTGATTTTCTAGTTTTTATTTGAGTAGGATTGATTAGGACATGTCAGGCAAGCCTCTGCTTTCCGCTCCTGTGTTCAACTGCATTAACAAAGTATAATTGTGTGGCATATGTAGAGGTTTACTATATAGTATTGGTTTGACTTTGGCTACTATATACTAACGGGAACGGAAAGATTGATAAATAATGCTCCTTCCAATATATCAGTGTGAAGCAGGTAAAAGTTTGAGATTTATTGAAACCCGGTCTGACTAACTATAGCATTACAGCTATATAGTCATGATTTGACTATAGGCATGAACAGTCTACAGAAATTTTGTAAATAGCCTAAATCCTAATCCTAATTTGTACAAGTCATTCTCATGCAAAGGAATGAAAGTTCCTTTGATTTCTAACTGAGTAGTGAGCAAGTTCATTTATATACACGTATACACCCCACTATGTACTCCACACCACATTCAAATTCAGCCATTTGCATACCAACTAAAGAGAGCATAGCATGTCGGAGAGCAGTAGTGGCCGTGGCCAGTATCGTCGGTGCTGGTGCTGGGAGTAGATTGTTCCAAGTCCTGACTAATAAAGCATTGTCATGTGTATTTATGGAGACAATCTCTGATTTGTGATAATGTGAATATGTAAGTACCTACGTGGTTCGTGTTTCGCATTTAAGTACAGGTAGGCAGGTAGCAGGTACATGTACATATACATAGGTGGACACTGCCTATTTATATTTAGTGTAGGTACTTATAGCCCCACATAGGCACGTAATTACCTGCGTACAGTTGACGGTATTTATTGTTCCCAATTTATATAGTGTGTGTATACAGAAATAAGAAGGAAACAAATACTTGGAAACTTGCACACAAATCATCATCCCAACATTTATTTTTCTCCTACCTCAGCCTCTGTCTTTAATGAGGAGCAGTGCTATTTTCAAAAACAAACAAGCATTGATTCAACTTCAGCTTTTCTTTTTCTTTTCACTCCAGAAATTAACTTCGGGCCGAGATATAGTGTAGACTGCAGCCGGTAGTTTAATTTTTGAATCATAGCAATATTGTTCAGGGATATACAGAGGTAGAAATGTATTAGGTGTGGCTAAGCATTGCGCTTTATTTCAGTGTTAAACCATGCAATACAAAATAATTTTAGTAAAGTTAATTAATCTAACAATTAGTTACAATCGTACTTTTTGCACATGAGTCTACCCATTATAATGTACCTACCAGAAAAGCTAAACCTTTTGAACTACATATTCCCTTTAACACTGTACGCTGTTCAAGCAACACGCCTAGAATATTTTTTTTAAACCTCTTGCTTTTTTCTGATTATTAAATGTACATCACAGAATTTCCACGTTTTGGAGAAAAAATATGGTTTCCCGAAGATTCAAAAGAGACAACGTTGACATAGGAAATTGAAAAAATACAAACTTTTGAAAAAATCTCGGAATTCCCTCCCAAGGGCGACATAGCTCAGATCCCATAGGCGAGAGGAGAGTGACTATGGATTGCGCCCCTTCTCTTGATTCACACCAAAGTTTCCCGACACTCCTCTCCTCCATAGATCCATAGGACGAGGACGAGGATGAGGATCTCCTCACCCTCCAGACAAAATCTTTCTTCAAACTATGTTTGCTCGTACTCTGAGGATAAAATTTGTATGGTTGGATGTGAATGTGTGGGATTTGACAAACTTCCTGAGCGAATTCCTCATAGTGCTCTTTCATGTAGCAATACATTACTACTCCAAAATTCAAATTCTCTCTTCAGAACAATTAACTAGTATTTTAGTATTTGACTATATTTCCCTATTTCACTATATTTCGAGTAGTTGAATGGAAAGGAGGAACTGAGGGGCTGAGCTATTTGTCGATTCCAGATTCCAGAGTTTCCCCATAAATTAATGTACCTGGAAGGCTTCCGTCTCATTACATGCATTTAGGGCGCGGAGGACGAGGACGAGGAGCTCATGCTCTATGCATTTATATGAATCCGTATGGCATGAAGAGTCGAGTGTGCTCTGTATGTGGAACTGACGAATGGGAGTTGTAATAATGGTAACGGTGGCGGTCCCATTCCCATCCCAGGCATCCGCACCGCACCGGTACCCTTGTTGTTTTGTTCCCACTCAAAGGGAAAGGGAGGGAGAGTAGCGTGAGAGCGGAACGTGAGGTTTCCTTCTCGGTATTTGGCATTTGATATTCGTCCTGTAATTTATAAAAGGGAGAAATGCGGAAATTTGATATTCAAATCTTACAGGAATTGTTGCTCTCTCTCTCTCTCTCTCTTTCGCTCGTAATTGTTGCAAAAGAAACTATTTCTCTCTGACTCTGGCCGCAATTACTACACCCCAAGTCCATCTAACTTCCAAAGAATCCACAGATTTCAAGAGACTCAAACATCCTCTCTCTCTCTCTCTCCTCCCCACATCCTATGCCGTTATTATTATTCCGGTTTTACGGCCGCAGTTTGAGCCACAGCCACAGAGATCTATCCTCCACCTCCACACAAAGACAACATCATGGATACATAGTCACTCACTGAGAGTCTTACAGACTATAATGCGTGCTCTACTGTATGCTGCACCTGTCATATGACTGCACCAGGCGGAACGTTCTCTATACGTGTCACTTACGTTAGACAAGAACGAGAGAGCGAGTCTTTGAGAGAGCATTCTAGTTCAGATTCTAGAATCTAGAATCTAGAAACTAGAATCCAAACCAATTTTCAAGATGATTTAAGAATGCTTCCTACAATATCCCTCTGCTCCCATGCCTCTGTGGCTATGAATGTGATTCTGACTTTGACTATGGAAATGGCAGTGGCTATGCGGCTCATGCAATAATAATAATTATACTTTGAAAATATAGAGTAAGGAAATGTAGGTGGGTAGACTCCACTTGATTGTAGTAGGTACTTGAGGGAAATTGTTTCGGGTAGCTTATGAAATAAAAATAGTCACTATTATTTTTATCTAATTATAAACACATTCCCTTTGGGCCAGGACACAGACTTCTCCCTCATCATTCCCTTCCTTCCCTTCCCTCAGCCTTCCAGTTGTACACAAAGCAAACAAGTATTTGATTTCTTTTCAAGTTGAAATCCGAGAACCCGGATTTAAACATAATTGACTGAATGCTCATCGTTGGGCATCCCATGAGAATAAAAATGAGAGATTGCACACACTAATCTTTCTCTCTCCTTCACTGTGGTTAAGGTACACGCTGTACAGTACAACACACACACACACACACACACACAAGTAATATATCAGTATTCTCACAAGTTAAAGTGCTCATGCTCAAAAATTTCTTTCCTGCTCCTGGTCCTGGTTTTCCTCCTAGTAAACATTATGATATTGTAGTCCATTTAAAACGTATCATCATTGTCAAGACTAACCTTAACGTAACAACTATGAGGAGGTCTCCTCTCCTTTACACAACATTACTTACTTTATCAGTATTTCATTGGGATTCTACACACACCATTCCATCTTCAGTCCTCAGTATCTGTGTACCTACGTAGTTCAGTGAAAGCATCCTTAGAAAAACCTCTGTAGCATTATAAATTATGTGGTTTAGCTTTGGTTTAGGTTTAGGGGTTTGATTTAATTGTGCTGGGGAAAAAAAGAAAGATTTTATTGTAATTATTTGTGATTGTGATCCACTGCCTCACTATAGGAGTGCAAGTACGAAATGTCTACAAGAATCTGAAAACTATTTGTGTTACAATAATTAGTGTCGTTTGGAATTATCTGTAAGTGGTGTCGAAGGTCGTCGTCTGATCTGTGGTTTGTCAATTTGGATGTAAAAGGAATAGAAGGAAGTAGGTAGTAGTCAATTGAGTGTGAGGGGAAATAGTAATAGAAATGGAAATGGAAATCAAGGCTATGTAGGGCCAAGCCAAGTGTAATACTGTATACTACGAAACATACTGGTAGCTATATATACTTGTAATTATCCATGTCGATGGTGATATGTACACCTTGGAGATTGTATTTATTCTTACGCGTTTTCTGTTTACTCACACAACCGTCATAGCACACAAGTCTTATTGACTTTCGGACTTTGTCTACAGTACAGTCTACACAGCTCAGGAGTGTTGGAGAGAAATCCTTTTGAATTTTCGACTTGGGCTTGGACCATTGAGAAAGTGCACTCGGGAGTGGAAGATATATCCATATAAATACAGGAGCTAAGCCAATAATACACACTTCATACATAATTCATGGAATGACTCTCTCTCTTGAATTTTTTTCGAAAATATATGAATACGGAAGAAAGGGTAAATGAAATTACTCTGTCATAGGAAATCATCTCTGTGCCATATATATATATGATTTTCTAACTGGTACTGGTACTGGTACTGGTATATAGAAAATATTAGAGACGTTGCTTCTTTGATTAGTTTTGATTTTTTTTCTTTGTTCCACTTTTTTTGACTTGTGAATCTTTATCTTCGGCCAGGGATATGGATGTATGTGTTTAGGAATTGAGTGGTAAAAAAAATAATGTGAAAAACAAACTGCGGATCAAATCTCATTCATTATATACCTACATACATATAATTGTGAACCTATATACATATCATGTATCTTTAAATCAAATCTACACCGACAAAAAAAAAGAAAAGAAAAAGACCCATGCAATAATATTGGTGTTGTTGGGGGTGTTGGACGCTATGGAGTATGGAGTTTCAAGTCATTGGAAAGTTGAGCGTTTCATGGGCGACTTTTATACTGATAGTTAAGCTATACTTTCCGTGAAAATTTTTCCAATTCTCAACACTACAACAATTGATCCCCTTTCCCGTCCTGTCTCTGGTGTTGTACAGAGTTAAAGATGGGAACGTGGTTGTGATCCTGAAATACAGAGAGATTACATGACAAACATACGTATGTACCTCTAGACATCTTCCCAGAGTCCGAGAGTGCACCCGTCGTTTTTCCTCCCATTAAGGAAAAGCGCTATATAATACTAGTAGCCTCCTCCGATCCTTCCTTATGCACATGCACTGGACGACTTATAGGACTACAAGCTCGGCGACGATAAAGAATGTCATCTCAGTGGAAGATTAAGTGACCATTTTTTCAGTATGCTCGGCCGACATATGGCCCGTAAAATGGGATCGTGCGGCTGTTAAGGCTCCCAAGTAAACATTAAGTGTAATTAAACATTACTATCAATATAATTTTTAAGTGAAAGAATCTAGAGTTACGGTCATGGTTACAGCTGTCGTATGTTTTATAGTTCAAAATTTTCAAAAAAAAAAGAAAACGAATCAAAAATACAAAAATACAACTGAAATGTGCAACTGTAGAAAAAACAACAGTTTTTGATGTTTTTCATAATAACAATAATTATGGTAAATGTGTAACCGCTATGTCCCTACTAAGGTAAAAAAAAAGAATAAAAACAATAATGGAAACTAAATACCATCCTCATCAAATTTCTGCACCACTCTTTGCAGTTTCTTCGCAGAGTCAATATCAATACCAAATCCCGCTCCTGTACAGACATGAAAAATTGAATGAATTTTATAAATACAGGATTCATTACAATTTTGATTATGCTATAAAAAAATATTAAAGCTATATACAGAATTTTCAAAAAATTATCTGGAATTTGTGTATGTGTAATAATATATGATGCGATGGAAGACATACTCGAGTGGGGGGACTCTGGTTATGAGTAAAATAATAGTAAGAATAATAATACAAAATAAAAAATAAAAACGAAAATATGAGATTTCCATTTTTGAGTGCTCTGTACAATGGGACGGTAATAGTCACGGTATTGGAAATGATAATGTGTAATAATAGTTCACGGTGGAGACATGTTAACTCTCTTGTTCCTATATTTTTGTGTGATGATGATGATGATAAAAAGAGATAATTTGTCGCTGGAGTCGGATTCATTTCATACTTAGCCACGACGACCTGAGTGAGTATGAGCCACCACCACCACCACAACACAACAATACTACTGTCACTGTATAGGAAGTTGAGCTCTCTAAAGTTTTGTTTTTCACGTACAGTGAGATAGAGAGCTACATTTAATTGTATGAGAGAAGTTGTTGGGACTGGAAGTTGGAATCTTGGATTTATTTTATCTCAGCTTGTGGGCGTCGTCTCTATAAACTTCATCCACAATGTTTGCTATGACAGAAGCATTCGGGGAGATGATGGGGATGACCCGCTATCCCATGTACGTAAAAAAAACTCTCCTTCATTTACTCTAGTTTCTACTTTTCTTATTTCTTAGTTAGTCTTATATTTTTATCAACTTTCATCACAGACACACATACGCAAGTGTTTACTACATATTTTTAATTAGTCATTCTCTCTCTCTCTCCCACATAGACATTCCCAGTGTCCCAGTCCGCTCAACTTGTCTTAAGGAGTGAGGAGTGAAGCTCCCTTTTTATTTTTTTTTGTGTGTGTTTTGAATTAACTAAATTAATCACAATGAGTCAGTTAGTTAGGCAAACTTCATATAGAGAGAGAATAGACACTCCAAGGAAACAAGGTGAAGAAATACTGACTCTGAATTAAATCCCACGCCAAAGCACATGGCCATATGATAATGATCATCACATGGTATATACATGTAGTATGGAGACTAAATTACTAAATACATATGGATGTATGGCACACATCCTTGAGGTTGATATCTAATATTCTGTTTAAATCACTTTGAATTCTCTACTGATATAAGGCACAAGAAAAGCTAGGGGAGAGAACAGGAGACAAATAAACAGATTTCATGCCACTGCTAATTAGCCATTTATTTTCTTTGCATTATATTACTATATATAATCTCATCTTCATACCCACATATCTATTAGTCCCGAAGTCTCGACATTTCCTACTAGATTTAAATTTTATTTTCTCATTAGAATATAAAAACAAAGGCGGACATTTTTTTATACTTAACATTTGACTACATTTTAATTCAGGGAAATTTCAGGGACTTAAAACATTTTATTACAATTTATTTTAATTTTGAAGACTAACACTTACAGTGTAAAATTAGCTGTGGACATTGATTTACATTAAAACTGGATGCCATAGAAATGTGAGCGGAAACGGAAACTTAATCAACATGTACTACATACTTACAGACATCAATATAAAATACTAGAAAGACAAATTTAATTCTTTAAATTGATTGTAATGATAATTGATGACTGATGTGAATTGATTCGTTGACTATTGACAGGCAGCCAAGGTAAGACTGAAGAAAAGAGGAGCAGGAGTGAGCTTTCTCTGATTTCTTTTCTCGCTTTTGATGTTGTAAATCTTAATAAGAGTAAAACAAATACACAGAAAAAAAAACAAATAGTTGGTTCGTAGGTTTGACCGTAGTGTATATAGTTGTACTGTAGTCCATACTATTACTATACATTGAAGGAGTCCCCAAGGGAAAGATAGATGAGCCTCCAACGTGTACACACAGGCACGGGAGGAGAGTGGGTACACGCGAGGGAAATTAAAGATTTGTGGGGCAGCGAATAAATATGTGAAGCTATTACCATGCCATCTTTCCACCCAAATATTTTACTCTGTACTCCTAACGCACTTTCTATGTATGTTGGAAGAAACAAAACTAGTAATGGTGTGGGTAAATTATATATCATTTTGTACATTCCAGATTGAAGATATTTATTCAGCTAAAATGATTTAAACTGTTTGAAACATTAACATGGAGAATTGTAAATCTTTAATGACGTCATCTATTATTATAAAATTAAGGCTCAATTAAACTCTCAAGATTGGTTTAATTTGGGTTTCGACTCATTTTTGCAAAGTACACTAGCCACAATTCACTGTCCATGAATGTGCTATGAATTATAATATAATTATATAATGAAGTATTGGGTTGGACATCCCACACACTCTCATGTAAGATTATATTATTCTGATACTAGTTAATGTTTACACTACAAGTACCTATGTACCTACCTACATAGAGTCTGTACAATGATTTTAAATTCTGTTGAATTACTAAGCGAAACTATATTCTATTTCTACAAGATGAATGAGGAAAGATTGAACTTTATTTGAGTCAAGGTTGATGTGGATTTGAGTTGTAAAGTCGGATGGAAATATATTATACATTTTTCATTGAGAACACTTGATACTCTTCATGATGGTTTATTATTAGTGTAACTCTATAGCTCATTCCGCTCAACATAAATTACAGTTTATTTTCACATGATAAACCTTCCCCGCTTAACTCATTGTCATAATCATCACTCACTCGCATCTCCACTATAGGACTATAGGACTCCGTACTCCGTAGTGAGCGTACTATACAGACTACAGTATAAAAAATTATTTTGACATAATTCTTTTTCCAGTACGGGTAAAAGTTATCTGTATATTCATGACAGTATTAAAGTAAAAAGTTGTCACACCATTTTCCAATCATGGGCTTAGCCCATGACAATAAATATTGAAATTTCAAAGTTTCGAATTCAAACATGTGTAACTCAAATAATTTTAGAGATTTACAAAAATCATGCGCGAATAAATTCTACATATATGTTATTTTTTTCTGGGAATTTGCCTCTGTTTAATTTTGCTAAAGTTGTTAAATTGTTCGTCACTGTAGGTAACTGCTTCTAATTATGTAGATACTGAACTGGTATAATTCGGAATGTACAATTTCAAAATTTTCTGAAAAGTCATAATATACCTTGTACTTTGTACTGGTATCTTGTTTTGAAGGAGCTGGGAGTTAGCATATGTATAATCAATGGAATTTTTAGACTCATATGGTCGTTGATGAAGTGCGATGAAGAAGAAGACATTGTTGAGAATGTACCTACGCGAATGAATACGCAGAGAATGAGAACGTCTGTATCTCTCTCTCTCTCTCTCTCTCTCTGCGTCTGAGTGGCCTCTCTCATGACATGGAAATGTAATGGAATTGAAGGACCGTGAGTTACTATGTACATACGTGAACGGACGGATCGGAGAGGCGTGTTGCCTGGCAACTCCTGCAGCATTACCAATTCCGATCCCGAGTAGTTATATGGCTCTACGCTGCATAGTATAGTAGGAAGATATGTGAAAAAAAAACTAAAAACTGAATTTGGACCAATATGTTTAAAATGAGAAAGACAAAGTAGCGGAACCAAAAACTCGAACATATATTTGACTATATAATATATATGTACTCCTGAGTCCTGAGGTACTGTTGCTGTACAGTGTACAGGGATGTTGGTCTGGTCTGGTCTGGTCCTGGTCTGGCTCTATGGTCTCTAGTAGCATACATTTCCAATTGCCACAGTTGACGTACGTCCACGAAAATTTTCTACCGCGGGCCAAGTCATTCTTGTACAAGTCAAAATGAAGATAAAATCAGATACACTGGGGGCAATTCAGTCGTTTCAGTTTCTGTATTGAGGAGCATGAGGAGGGCAGGAGGAGTAGTAGTAGTAGTAGTAGTAGTAGTAGTAGTAGTAGTGCAATGCAATATGACACAGCTAATATATGTAGATAGGTCCACATCAATATTTTAAATAGGTATACTATATGCTCCTCTATGTACTTCCGTCCGTAGTCCGCACATAATAAAAATAGTAGAACTTGAAATCATATGAAAATATCCGTCTCGGTCTCGGTCTCGGTATGACACATTATTTTTATTGGGAAACACGACACCGACAGAATAGACAATTGTTAAATGTGCAATCCCATCTAAATTTGAAGTGAAACCTCTGTAGTAAAGTAAAGTAGCTTTCGATTTCCCATTGCCATCGAGTCTGTGCTCTAAAAATTTTGGATTTTACCCATCTTACACTTGGACTGTCTCCAATTTTTCGGATGCTCATATGGCTCATGGCATGGCGTGGCATGGCATGGCGTGGCATGGCATGGCATGGCATTGGCATGACATTTTTTCTTCTTTTCCAAGTCAAAGTCCTCACTTCATCCCTATTATCCACTGCCACAGATACAGTTACTCAATCCAATCTATATTGGTTTTCCTCTGGATTCTCAAAAAACTCCGTCCCGGCTCACTTGTCTTTCTCTATACAGTCTATACACTGGCGAATTATGAGCAACTATTACTACGGTGCGTGGACGGGAAGACGCTCGCTGAGAGACATGTCAATCGAACAAAAATCATTATGTTGTGAATATAGATAGGCTCGTACTGGTACTGGTCCTGGTACTGGTACCTGGCTAATTTCCGAATCCGAACGCCCCACATATCCCACCACTGCACTACACCATTCTACTCACACTGACCAACTGACTGATGTAAATATCATGGTACATCCAGTTTAATGCAATTACCCATGTGATTATTATAAATAATGAAAATATAAATATTACTATTATTTTTAGACAAACTTTCTATTCTAATTCCATCCTATCAGCAGAGTTAAATGGAGCGGGTACGAGCTCTCTCCACAATATAAAGCGACGACGACAATTTCACTACTTTTATTTTTTTTTACTCCTCTCTCAGTTCTCAGACGTCAGACATCCTTAATGATGACAAGGACTGACGTGAGGTTCTGGTTTCAGAGTAACGCATGATTTGCATTTGTTTCTCCTGAGTTGTTGCTCAACAGCCCAACAATAATACTTGTGACATTTTAGAAACAGCTTTCATCATCCATAAATTCTAATCTCATGAATTCTATTAGGGTTTTTATTCCCCTTGAATTTTGAGTCTATAGACATATAGTACCTACATATATCCTTACCGTTGGATAATTTTTCCCTTTCTACTCTGTATTGTTGAGATTGAGGCTTAAAATTCAAATGCCAGTGAATTGACAAACTAAAACACTACATAGGAATTAGAATTTGAATATAGTTTGAAAGCGGGTATGAAGTATGGAGTAGTCGGGGAAGACCCAACAGATACACATTTAGGAGAGAGGAGTAGGACTGAGCCTGGTGAAGAAAAATAGGAAACGAGACGAAAGAGGGTACTGACGTAGTCTCGAGGAAACGGGAGTGTGAGGAATACTACGACAAACTGCGGATGAGACTACTGCTGCTGCCTGCCCATCATTCCTTCTCTCCAAATCCACGACCCGGTCTCCACTCTCGCTACGTGAAGAGAAAGAACTCTTTTCCCCACTACTTTTCATTCCTTGCCACTGGGGAGCGGGTCGAGTCTCGAGTGTCTCGCGAAAGAAAGTTTCTTCCAGTCTCGGACCGAGTCCTATTGTTAAGCTTACAATACGAGAGAGAACGTGTGCATACCCACTCTGCTGTGGCTCAAGATGAGCAAGACCCTTTCCCTCTGACATTTCAGAACACACACACACAAAGTACAAGTGCTGCATTTCCGTTCTACATACAGAGAGATTTTCTATACGAGTAAAAAAAAAACCTTGAGAAACGTTAGAATATTTTGTAATCAACAGTGTATCCAAATCCAACTCATCCATTTGTTGTTCCATCCATTTTCTATAATATAATATTATAATAATAAAAAAAACACATTCTTCTGTGCTGCTACTCCTGCTGCTTCCTACTGTGCCTTTGAAATTAAAAATATGGAAAGAGATAGAGACCCTCTTATACCCTTTGCCTATTTGCCTTTTGAAGCAGTCAACTTTAACTAATTTTTGGAGCCACACATTTTTGTGCTCCTCCTGTTGACAACCTTCATAAAAGAAATTGGAAAAGAAGGTCAGGATTATAGAAAATAAATGAGATGCAATCTAAATCAATGTAAGTTGAAGAAATTGGACCCACTTTCTTTTTGCTTTCCATCACATTTCTGTCACATGTTTCATAGTCTCATAAATTGCAATGCATCCAAATCATTTGAAATATCCAATAAAAAAAATCAATATGCAACGTGTGTGTGTAAAACAGAGTACGTGAAGAGATAGCATAGCAGTGTACCCCACACGCATTCCAAGAGTACACTCCTTTTAATTACTAGTGTAAATTGTGTACTTGTAATATATAAAACTATTATTTAAAATTATGCTTTTTTTCAAATATTAATTTATGTTGTTAGAACTTACGTTAGAATAATATTGCTATTTCGAAATAATAATCTGTGGCTATTACTACAATATGCTTTTTATAGTAATTAATTGTCATCCGCACTTTTACCGGTAATCAAAATCATCGTAAATTATTAAGTAGAAGGAAAATTTAAAAAAAAACAAATTCCAGGAAGTAAAAATTAGAAAATACCACAAGTGATCGTCCTAAATTAGTTGACCACGAGGACACTGATATATAATCGAAAGCTGAAACAATAAATAATTGTACAAATAGCAAATTATTACTGAAGAAGTTTTTAATTTCTAAGACTAGAAAAATGTAACTTTGTTCCTATTTACTTCCGAACTACGGAAGAATATGACTAAAAGTAGAAAATAAAATTTGTTGATAATTGACGAAGCAAAATTATTTCTTTTTTTAGCGCATTGTCTAAACCATGTTAAGTTTAAATAGCGCCTGTGCTTTTAAATAGGAACAAAAGAAAACAAAAAAGATTATTGCATGTAGTTTCCTTCCAAGGAGGTTAACCTTTGCATTGGTTGGGATGATGGTGCAACCTGGTACAGCGTAGAAGTGATTGGACAAGATGTTTTTGACGATTTGTTTCCATTTTTTTCTATTTTAACCATAATGACAAACGAGAGGATGAAGTTTGTAATGGTATATCGGCGGGAAAATATTGACAAATCTTCTTCGTTTCTATTTTTCCCTCTAGTTCTAGTTCCTACAAATGCAGGTATTCTATCAAACAGTGGAGAGTTGCTTTGTTAAAAATACTTCAGAAATACAGATTTTCCGAAGAAAGACTGAAAGCATTCCGGATTTTCCGGTACTGGGGTTGGACTTGGTGGTCTGTGTGATGTAACTGTAACTGAACTAGTGCTTGTAGCAGTACCAGTACCAGTATCAGTACCGGTACCGGTACCAGTACCAGTACCAGTACCGGCACCGGTCGTTTATGTCTTGTGTGTTTGCTCTTTACTCATTCTCTCTCATCTTTTTTGGATCAGTTGCCGATGTGAGAGTGAGAGGCAGGAGGAGCGAGGAGAGAGTGAGAGAGCGTAACCTGCACTGCACCAAGAATGACAAATCCTATGCAGATATGTGACTTCTTTTCCCTTTCGTGAATAAGATGCTGTCATATCTACAGGCATTGAGGACATTCGATCCGTGTTCTGTATTTACGAGCTATGAGTAGTACGCACAATTTTTTTTGCATTACTTGTATGCACAGCCGTAACAACTGTAACCGTAGCCTTTGCAATGGCCGTATATCCGTAATTGTAATAACCGTATTTGTATTTTGTATTTGAACAATAGTAGGCTTCTATACAGTATATTATTACCTACATATATTGTCATTCATTACCACAACGTATTATCTTCAATATCAGCCTGGGAATAAAATTCCTATTACGAGATCCTATACAGAATTACTTACATAGGTATGTATGGTCGACATTCGACATGGCGATGGGATACTTTTTGTGGTAGGTGTAAGTCGTGTGATTCTGACTGAGGTATATACTGAGGCATACCTGGGGAAATATTAATATTTTGTCCCAGCAGATTATTTTTGAGGTGTAATAAAAGGATTTAAAATCTATAAATGCTGTTTACATTGTCATAAAGTCAAATCAGTTTAGTTGTGTAGGAGAGAATAAACCTTAAAACCTATATGTATATAGTCTGTATTTGAGTTATGGCTTTGCTACCGTAGGACCGTAGCACCATGGTTCGTAGACTCTTCATCATATTTTAATAATCCATATTGGAATTTTCAACCACTTTCCTTGTCCAAGTCTATAGGCAAAATTTGAAAAGTTTACCTGTGTATGGAGTTATACATGTATACATGCATATACTCTCTCTCTCTCCCTCTCAGACCTTAATTTTTTATGCAGTAGTTATATATATACATATATAGGTAGGTGACTATATCAGAGTCATTCAAAATTCATTAAATATAAAACATGAAAATGACTAGGATACTCATACATAAGTTCCACTGACCAACTCACAATCAGTCTATATTATGGATATTTCTATTTTCATCTTGAGATTTGAGAAATAAACAAAAGGCATTTAATTTTCTTTTAATATTATTATATTACGTAGATATATTATATCATGTAAAAATGATATCAGTATATTTATATAAATTATATTTTATTCATTTTACAAAGTACAAAATTATTACTAGTAAATTTAAGAGAGGTATTAACTCGTTTCAATTTTCAATCATCATCATGAAAATATTCACTGCTTCAGATTGGGATGAAGAAAACAAGGAACGACTATGGGACGACGGGACTGATTGAAACCATTAAAAGAAACTTTATAGGTTTGCAAATGATGTTGGAAAAATATATTTAAATTATTATATTGTGTTTACTATGTATATTCAGAGTTTGCCTCCATATGTATTAATTTTTATTGATATAACACTGTAATATAATATATATAGACCCACTCAATTTCCAATTCCAAAACCACTACATGAAAAGCTTTACACAATTCTATAATACCTTCAATTACAGTATATAACTTTAGTAACCTGCGCAATTTTGTTTAACATGTGGAAGAATTCAAAAAGTGTTTTTAAGAGCCTGGAGAAGCTTCTGTGTTTACTCACAGATGTAGGTAGCCACGTAATTTCTTGGACTGTTGTAGGAAGCAAAATACCTACCTACTTCGCTGGGCTTCCTTTCCACGGACTCATGGGAAATTGTAAGGATTGAGGTAGACAAATAAGTAATTCGTATATTAACGTAACACATGGCAGTAAATGATTGTTGCCTACACACCGTCCAAGAAGTCGTGGAGATGGACATAGAGCAAGATAGGGAACAACTACAAAGGATGAAGTCGACATAAAATGTATTCATAACTTAATCTGATAGAGATGTGGGGAATTAATGTGTGTGTGTAAATCTTGCGTTTTTTCATCTTACCTTTGTATTGTACTTGCACGTAGTACTTCTACTTTTATACTGCTACTGCTGTGCGGGTGGGTGCGTTTCATTTCCTATAGTGTATAGTTTCTGCTTTAAAAAAAAGTTTGTTTTTTTAAAGTGTTTGCGTATTCAATGATTTGTTTTTTTCCCTCCGCAGAGCTTTACATTCCTATAACACTAACTCTAATGTTTCCCCTTAAAACCCAAATCCAAGATAACAACACATTATCATTATTCTTAATGGTATAACGAAGGAGCTTAGCGGATCACCAAAACTACAACTCGGATATATATGTATATATATGTTCGGATTCCGATCTCAACTCCGATCTAGGATGAGATGAGAGGGAGTGATATGCTTCCCTATATGCATGCTTCAACATGCCTATGTACCTTGGTAGGTACATAGTTTCAGTTTTCTACTCCTGCCGCATTGAAATTGAAATATCTGTCTGTGTATACTCGGCACTCTAATTCTAATGCCTAATTCCTAATTCGTGCAAAGTCGAAAATGTTGTTTTGCGGATACTCTCCCGTCGTCCCCTTACCTGGACTGCTCACATACAAATATAGCCGAGAGAGAGAGAGAGTCTCCACTCACGATATATATGTATGAGGCGTATTTGTAGTAATGGGAACGATAACACGGAGGACGGTCACAGTTAGGTGTGAGACGCAAGTACTTGAGCCTTGTACAAGGATAGACTCTCTCTCTCTCTGTCTATCTCTTTATTGGTTAAATTTTGTTGTTGTTCTCATGCTTCGGAGTTTGGATTTGGAGTGAGTGAGGGAGGGTGAGAAGGAGGTGGAGGAGAGAAATTGGAGTAGTTAATCAGTAAGATTAGATTTATTTCCCTCCCAGCTACGTTCGTACAAATCATGAGGCTGATGAGTAGAACTTGAGTTGAATTTCAAAAGAGGTCTAGCAGATTGAACAACGGTTTCTCCCTCCATTTCTATCATATCTCTCAAAGTCTCTCGTCAGCCCAAGCCGAAGCTACGAAAACGAAACCGAAAAACGAGAGAAGGACATGGAAAATGAAAATTTGTCTAAAATTCCCCTCTGCGCATGTCTCTACCTCTGTCTACATCTTCGTCTATTTCTCCGTCTCGGTCTCCGTCTTGGACTTGGACTGGGAGAAGGAGAAGAAAAGAAAGTCTCGAGCCTAAGAGAGAGAGAGAGAGAGCGAGAGAGAAAGGGAGAAAAATAAGAAAGAGTTTGTAATCCTAAGTTTCCAATCGAGTTTCAGTACTGCAGATACACAGTTGAGTGTACACAGAGCTAAGTGCACTTGAGAAGTCAGTGTATTATAACTCGAGTCTTAGTCTGACGATGAGAGTATAGTCAATAGCTCGAGTAACAACATACAAACTCTTACGCTAATGCAAACGCTACACATACTACTCAACAGTTTCCAGGCCCAGCTCCCCATATAGTTCTCTTCTCGGAAAATTCGTCTTAATACGTCCTCTATATTTTTTTTGTGGGGCTCATTTTCCTCGGCCTCGCGTCTTCGCCCAGGACCAGGACCAGGACCAACCAACAGCTCATTACACACATCCTACTTGAACGTATCCACGTCCGCTTCAATCCCAATGAGCCCCATCCCCATCGTATATATCATATGCAGATATTTTTCAAATGCATAAGTAGAATTTGCAAAGTAAAAAGTCAACCATATATACGAGACATGTTGAGGATTGTCTGCCGCGAGTCATCCCCAACATAACGAACGGATGCATATATCGGTCTTTGGACGAACTCATGACCAATTGTAGATTGGTAAATATACCTACATGGTTAAAATTTAGAGCCCGGAGCGAGAGCGTCATCATCCATGAGAGAAATGTGACGGGCGGTCGGTGTCGGTGCGAGGGGAAGGGAAAGCTGGGACTGGAGAGCATATGGTATTTGGTTTTGGGTTTGGTGTGAGAGTGGTCAAACGTGAGGATAGAACTATAGTTTAGGAGATTTTTAGAGTTGAAGCAAGACAGCTGTGTGTGTGTGTGTATGTGAAAAAGAGAATAGTTGAATCGAAATCGATAGTGCATGTTTAACTCCTCTTGATTTGACTTAACGTTCCTTCCCGCAAAACCAGAGAAAACGAGGAAAAGAAGACGAGCAAATGGAATCGTTTTGGAAAAATTCTCCCAGGGCACACAATCCACCATTCACGACTAGATGCACATACATTCACCAAACTCACATTGACATTTGTTTTTTTTTCGTGGTAGGGGTGGATGGGGAGGGGGTTGATTGAAGCTAGCTAGCTACTATATATGACTAGAGCAAAATCATCTTGCCTTGTAGGTAACATCTTTGTAGAATACAGATAGTTTTATATGGGACTTACCGTGTGCACACACACACACACAGTCTCAAAAGCAGGAGCCACCAGGTCCCTCCAGGACGTGGGAATTTGAATGAGATTAATGACTATACGTTCTTTCATTTTGGTATATTGGCTCTGATGGAATAGTATGGAGTTTTATTATATTCACATAACAAGTAGTTGGATATTTCTCTAATGGTAGGCGTTATTTTCCGCACTGTCTTCTTCCTACATATATACTAAACATTATTTATGAACTAAGCTAATAAAAATCGCAATATTCACGATTAAAATGACGATGGATGATAGACACCGAGATTGGGAGTTTGCTACACACACACACGAGCAGGAGTCCTTGCGGTCCTTAGGTATATAGTCGTGCTACTACTGACTGCTGCTGGCTGCGATGCCATAAAGAAGCTGAGTGAGTTGAGGCCGGAAACGGTGAATCATAATACTGAATTTCTATCATTATTACCTCCAGAGTGAGTCTCCACACAACACAGTAGGAAAATGGAAGGAATAATAATAATTGTAATCCCAGTCAGTTGTACAAAAAGAACAGTAAAAATTACAAAGAACAAAGGTTCGCTATGGTTGTATTCTGTCTGACTCACTCTGACTTTTCCTATGCTACGTAGGTACTTATTTGGAAAAATACCAAAAAAGTTTTCAACTTAAATAGGAATACATTAATCTACGATTCTAGATTCTAGATCTTACAGGATTCAATTCACACCAGACCAGGACCATAGGACCAGAAGAGCCAGAGTAGTAGGATCAAGATCGATCCGCAGGGGCATGAAGGCGTTTCTCTCTCTGTCTATACGAGTATGATTATCTGGCGCGGCTATATTTAATTTGCTCCTTTAATTAAATAATTTTCTGCAAGTTTAAATTGCTTTCCGGTGAGTGCATTTAGCTGGAGTTGGAGTTAAAACTAGGAATATCTCCCATTTCATGGATAATATCATGTATACATGTATTGTAATCAGTATACATGTACAGCTCACTCAAATTTTTTAAGGGGGATGTATCAGATTATTTATGCATGTACCTACCTAGGTAGGTACCTACTAATAAATAGACGGAGCATTTCGTCCAAAAACTTTATTTACTAAAATGAGTTCACATCAACTCTCTAGTGGAGGAAAGGAGTAAGCAAAAAATAAAGGAGTTCTGGTCCTGGTCTGCCCTATGCATGGTCTGACTCGAACGTCTTGTAAAATATAATTTTGTAAAATGTAGTACAAAGACGGACGTAGAGAGTAAATACGGTAGAGAGAACCTACCTAAATGTTTTATCTGTATCTTATCGAATTTTTTATGTAATGTATGCTGCAGTTGTTGCATAACCATAACAATACCATAATAACCTATAGGATGTGTAGGAGAAAGCCATATAGCCAAAGCCATGGCTTAGTACTACTAACTGCAAAGGTTCTCCTCAATTGTGGGTCAGACAGGAGAGAGTGTAAATATGTATGTCACGCTAGATGAGGGCAATGGCCTCAAACGTAGGGCCTTACATCCTCCAATAATACATACATTCCGTGTGCAGGAATAGGAATTACCCACATAATTCCCATGTCCTGCGTTACTCGTCCTCGTCCTCGTCCTTGTCTATGCATTGCAGTAGTTACCACATTCGATTTTGATTATTATATTACACAATAATTACAAGAGAACTTCAGGGGAATTTGGTAATTTTGAATTGATCATAAAATATATGGCGCCTAAATAAATATAGTAAAATCATATAGGAACTTACTATGAGTAAGTATAGAGAAGTTTTAGTTCAACTGCGTGATGTCATAAATAACAAAGTACCCAAGTATTTAGTACATATTTTGTCTCTTCACTCTCAGTCGCAATAGAAATCGTAAAGATTATTTATTTACAATACAAAGGACAGTGGGAAAGTCATTCTGTTCTGGCTTTTATCGTTAGTTTGACTTACACCATAGGTTTATTCAATGAATGGCAAGGATTCACTGCTGAGTGACGAGAGCCAGTTGTGAGCACTCTGATTTTAAGTAGTTTCAATGATTTTTTATGTTTGCTCTGAGCTGAAAATGAATGGAAAATGGAAATGGACGGACTTACAAATTATGGAAGTTTCTGGGAATGGGAATGGGAAATAGGGTGTTTTTAATGTGTGCTTACACACACATCAGATTAATCCAGTAATCTCGACCGTTTTTATAAAATGCTCAGCATCCTGGTCTATCCGCTTTGTTTTAAAGTTAATGTTTGGGATTTGTAACGTTCGTTATTGGAGTATTATTTTCTCAGCGGCTGGTAAAACTCTAAAAATCAATTAAAACGACCAAAAAGGGATTAAAATTACATTTACGATTAGAAAGACCTTAAAATCTGTGAATATGTACAGTAATTGTTAAAATTTTAGTATGCTGAATTAATTGATTACAACATGATCTTTGTCATACCGCTTTTACATCCAAAATTGACATTGATATTATGAAAACAATTATTTGTATGCCAGTAAGCCAGACCAACAGCCAACAGGAGCAAAAATAGAGCAAGTGTTTCAAATATTTCATGTGTCGGTAGTTGCAGATGCTTTTGCTATTCAAATGATTGACGCTTGCGTATTAAAAAAAAATTTCTTATTTTTTTTTCTAAATTTTTAAAAGGCACAGTATATTGGTTTCTTAAAATATTTGTAACAATATGAAAAATTTGAACGATTTAAATTGTAATAGCATTTCAGTCATTAATTGTAAGTCAAATTATAAATTCAAAAGATTTACCTTAAAAAAATTAAAGATGAAGGGCCAACAAACAAAAGATTTTATAAAAGAAAATATTTCAAAAATATAAAATACACAACTGAAATGAAAGTAGCTGTAAAATGAGTATTTAACCAGAAATTATAGCTAGATGGAATCTGGAGAAAAGACTGACGTCATAGTAAAGAATTGCTCAAGTGTACATGTATTTCGACAAAGAGCATCTGGAGGAATTCTAAAATTAGGCTAAATGAAGATAAGTCAACAGACAGGAGGGGAAGACACGGAGGCTGAATGAAAAAATATAGCCTCATTATTTCGGTCCGTGTGTGTCTACGCTTCTCTCCTCCTTGCCCATTATGAGAGGAAGGTGAAAAAGTGAAAGTCATGTAGAAATGAACCCACGTAATGGTCCTGCATGGAAGCTAGTAGTAATAAGAGAGACTATATTGCTCTGCTCTGACTCTGCTATGACTGTCTCACTCTGGCTTGGCTCTTGCTAAGGGGTTGTATATGTAAGAATGGAGTAATAAAGATGTAAAGATTTTCTCGTGTAGGTTGACAGAGTCTCCTGGAACAATAACAACTCAATTAACTTGTACAATTTTCCCTACATACAAAAGATATTATACTCCTTATTTGGGTACTTTATCTAACCTTCAAGTTTTACATTGTTTTTCATTCGCCTTCAGGTTGACTTCAGCTCTCCTATATTTACTGTACTTGAGCCTCCCATATGTGTAAGGCTCTCCCGGACTCTCGTATATCATTTGGTTTGAACTCAACAAGCTGAGAGTCTGAGGGAGGGAGCGTGCGAGTTCAGAGGATGTCCTTGAACTGCTCGAGAGAATAAGGGAGTAGAGATAGTCGGAGGTTTTAGTGACGATTGAAGAAGAAACTTTCCAACTTTGCCCCCATACATTACTTGAGAAACTCACCTATAGAGGATATACCTTGTAAATAACCAGGCCATATGTATCACCTCCAGGATCCAAGAAGGCACTGGGTAATCATATACCTCGTCAGATACATATATACCTACTTTCCAATTTTGCCCGGCCAGTCCCAGTCTGGTTCTGGTGGGCTGTGTGAGTTTATTTGGAAGGTTAGAAAGTCCCTTGTTACCACATCCGGCTGGATTCTGGATTCTGGATTCAAGATTCTACATTCCAGGTTCACCATGGAGATGGAGATCAAGGATGAGGAGTAAGACGGGAGGAGGCTCGGTGTACGTGGATGGGAAGCTTCATTAAATTCGAGCAAAAGTTTATTCTAGTTTTTGTCGTCGGATTTTAGTGTTGTTGGGTCCAGTTCCAGCTTCCAGTCGTGTCGGTACTGGTCTCCGTCTCCGTCTCCGTCTCGGGCTTGCTATGGGTCTGGGGACTTGGGCTGTATGTGCACGGGAAATGCACTGATAGTACGTCGTTTCGTTTGGTAAGTTTGCAGAATGAGGAAAGAATAGAGAGTGAGTGAGTGAGAGAGAGAGAGAGAGAGAGAGAAAGAGCGAGTGAGATGAAGGAATTCATGCTACATATGGCGGAGACGGACCGGCGTAGAGATAGGAAAATACGAAAAGGAAAACGAGTGCATCTGATCCTGATCTTCTTCATCCATCTCAACTCCGGCTCCAATTCCGAGCAACAATAACCCATAGATGTCTTCTCACCAGTTCCATCTCCAGCCCAAGCTCCAGAGCTCCAGAGCTCCAGAGCTTCAGAGCTTCAGAGCTCCAGTTCCAGCTCCAGCTCCTGTCCCATTTCCCCTTTCTTTTCCACATGTACAAACTTGGTTCTCTCTTATCTGTGGGCATTGGTTCGTGTAGGTTTTTAGAATTGAGAGGACAGGACAAAGCTCATTGTCTCACAGTGCGCAGTCTAAACATTACAATACAATTCACAATCCACTGTACAGGACGAGCACAAAGAGACGACAGGACACATCTTCTAAGGCCCTTACATGTAAAATGAATGTTCTGAGTCAGTCTTTTTGATGGCGATGGCAATTGCTATGGCCAAAGTCTTATCCACCGATATGCCCAGGCCTTTCATCCCGTCCCTCGTCCTCCGCCTCTGCTCTTCATCGAGTCCAAAAAAGATTCAAACGGAGTTGCACCCACACACACACTCACACACACACACACACTGCAGTACATCCCTCCATTGCATTACGTGGCCAAGTGCCTCATCCGCCCCAGATCGTACAGCCCTACTTCACTCCTAAAACACCATTGCCATGTGCATTTCTATTGGTTCTATGCCACTACGTATGGGGCTGGGACTCGTCCTGACTGCTCGGAATGTGGGCTCAAGAGTGTGAGAAATAAAATTCACATGTATCAGTATTTAATTAAACAACTCCCGGAGCCCCGCGTATTTCCTTCTAAAACCACTATAATCCCCATTGATTGGGTCCGATCCCGATACTCGGGATCATCGGCTTTCAACTGGGAACAGATCATTTTGCCGCATAGATGCTCAAGTGGCTCCAGTATGTTTACGTACGGTAATTATTATACTCTGCGAAGGATATAGCCCGTATCACTCCGCTTTGCGACGAAGTAAGGAATGCTCAAGTTCCCTCCTCCTCCTCCTCTTCCTTCATCCTCATCCTCATCTCCGTACGCTCCGTCTTCCGCCATGTGGAGACCCGAACTACTAGAAATGTTCTTATTGTTAGCGTCGTCGGAGCCCAAGTCCAAGTCGTACTCGTAGTCCTACTCGCACTCGTACTCGACTCACGTTAGAATTCCAATTCGAATCCGTAGTCAGGATGTGTAATACAATTATCCCTTCATGTATAGCGGGATGTTGAGCGGTTTTTTCACGACCACCTCTCCTTCTACCTTGTATATAGATAGACACATGTGGGGAGGTATGCATCTGTTGAGTGTAGTCGATTCTGTATAGACTCATGGCGAGAGGCAGGGAGCCAAAGTAAAGTTTCTTATTCCAACTCCATGTCCGTGAACATGACTAAAGGTACGTATATGTGTGTGTGACTGGGTGAAAGTGTGCCTCTGTGTGTGTGTCTGTGTGTGTCTGTGGAGGGCGATCGCACTATAACAGATTTCTGCCACTATCAGTATCATGACTGTACGGCAACGCCAACGCCAAAACCAACTCTAAGGAAAAACGACAACGATCTACATTCGATTTCGAGAATTGAACAGTTTTACTTTTACTACCACACAAGTACTACATAGAATTGTATTATATGGATGGGAGTCGTCGGGATTTGTGTTCATAAGAGAGGCGGTTCAGAGCAAGCAGACGATCCAGGATCTACAAGAAGGATAGACAACCATACAGCGACAGACAATACAGTGAAATCTTTCCGGTCGGGCTTATAAAAAGCTAGCTCAAGCTATGGAGGGAAAGGCACCGTGTAGATAGGATTCTTCTTCTTTCACAATTATTTCATCTATCTCCAAAAAAAATACGAAAGTCTCTGAGCCGAAGCCGAAGCCGGCACCGGATCCGGAGCCGGAGTCGTAGCCGTGGCCGTAGCTGGGGGAGAGCCTGTGCCAGTCTCGAGTGCGAGAACCAAATCCGGAATCAGAATCGAATCCAGGCAGCACGAGAGAGACGAGAGACGAGACTAGACTAGCAGAACCAAAGCAGAGTCCAGAGACTCGAAACGAGGCAAAAGTGAGGGAGCTTTTTCAGGTTTCCAGGAATGAGAGAAGTTGACGACGTTCTTCTTCTTCCTCACTCAGCACTCACTCTCAAACCCGTACTAAAATACTTCCCCGTCTCACACCCCTCTCTCCTCCAACTCCAAAGACAGTGCACAGTCAGTCAGTCAGCCAACTGTATAATCATATACATATACACTCTCTCCCCTGATTTTCCTCTGATAATCTCTAGTCTTAATTAAGGACTATTTACCAAGGTGTGTTATTTTTCGTCTCTATTTCAAAAGAGTCAAGAGTATCTCTCAATTAATCATCGAAGGAGCGCGACTCAAAATGCCTCCAGAGATTTATAGACTGGGATAATCAGGAGCATTCTTGAAGACAGAGGCATGAGATAGATTCCCAGTTTATTTATAGCAGGCACCAAACGATCCAACATTCTACATATAAATGGATTATTTGGAATGCTGATTTACACATTAAAAAAAACTACAGTACAGGAGTGCATCAATGTTCCCAGTGTGATACAGATACAGAGACTCACTCTGTTCCTCGTTCCATTTCTCCTTGATCATTCGTGTAATGTACTAAAAAAGAAAGAAACTATGTAGGTACCTACACTATCTCTAATTAACATTGCGACGGCGTTCCTGTTCCTACTCATTGAGTAAATACTTCTCCCTGACTCTAATTAGATTGTTCTCCACTTTTTTAAGTGTGTAAAAAAAGTTTTCTATTCTTCAAATCCTTGAATTGGATTTTGGATTTTCTTGATTAGTGATTGACTTTTGAGTGAGTTTTTGAGTTGTTTTTGGAATAATTCAAAGAAGTTTCCACGGTGGAAATTACGAGATCTTGAGGAATCTTTGAGGATTTTGGATGAGGATTTTTGGACTCAAGCTGGAAAGCATTTAGTAGATCACTCAACACTTTTATTGTCTTCGGCTGTGGTGCACGTGTGTGTGTGTGTGGCTGCTCTGTCTCCTCCGCCATCCTCTCTGTCTGTGTGCGTCTCTGTGTGAGTTGTGAGCGTGGAGTAGTTGCCCTGTTGGTGTTCCCTGTGTATATTCAAGTATATAGATAGAGGGTCGTCAGCCTGTGTGTATATACACAGAGAGGAAGAACAAGTCTTGGATGTTAAATTCCAATTTCCCAGTCCGCTCCATATGTATCCAGACGGCTCCTCCTGTCCCTGCTACTCCTGTGGAGACTCACGGAGCCAAAGTTGAAGTTGAAGACGGAAGCCGGGGCCGAAACCAAAACCGAAACCGGAGCCGGAGCCGGAGCCGACGCGGACTTTATTTGTGATTCTTTGACGAGAGGATTATATTTTGAAATGTCGAGAGTCTCATCATCAGCTCCTCCACGTCGAGATTCGACAGTTGAGACGGGACGAAGACAATGATAATATGATGATGACGATGACGAGTTGTGTTTCTCTAAATCAGTTCAAATCTTGGCATTCAACAATCTTGCGAGTCATCAGCTGGTTGAGTTCATTTTTGAGCGGAGAGAGATAGGAACGACGAGGACGACGGTGACGAAGTTGTTGGGTCGGTCGTCGGTGTCGGTGTCGGTCCTGGTCCTGGTCTAAGTCCGTGTGGATCCAGAGTCTAAGTTGATTCTTTGTCTTGAGTCGAGAGAAACAGTACATCTCCCTGTCCGCCAAACAGACGCATCTTCTGCTTCACTTCACTTCTAGTTCAAATTTCCATGTAAATCCACTCCTCCTCCGCCTCCTCCTCCTCCTCCTCTCTCTCTCTCTCTCATCATCTCATCTCATCTCTTCCCTTGTTTTCCGTAATTTTCCTTGTCGCGTACTCTCTCCCTCTCTCTCTCTTTACTTTTTTCACCCATTCAACGTGATTTAACATTCTACTACATTCTACAATCTGGAATCTACATGGAACTCATCTCATCTCATCCGTGTAAAAACGATAGATTATATTATTATTGTTAGTAGTTGCTCAGTGAGGGAAAAGACTCGGCCGTTTTCTCTCTCTCTCTCTCTCTCTGTCGTCTTTTCTTTTTCGTCTTCTGTCTCCTACTCTCTCTCTCTCTCCCGTCCTTTCTACACACTCTACTACATCTTCCAATTTCAATTCTGAATTCAAAATTCCAACTTGAAAGACGACAGTGGAAAGCCATCTCCATTCTCCTGCATTGCACTCACTCACTCGCTCACTCTCATCTCCCAAAAGATATTCCTCCGTTAATATTCTAATCAAAAAGAAATCTTGCTCAATTGGACGAACACGAAGATACAAAAAAAAAATTGCTGAGTCGGAGAGCGGCAAAAGCTCGAAGAGAAAATAGAGTCATATATAGGATCAGAAAAAGAAGAAGAAGGAGACTTTAGACGTGTAGCCGGAACGGTTTCGGTGACGGATACGGTGACGGTAACGGTAACGGTGGTGGACGGAAGATGCAAATCATCTTGACAATACTTCACTCATAGTTTACTCCAAACATCCTAAATCTCCCAAGTCATCGTCTACAAGTCATATTTATTTGCAAGAGATTTAACATTATCTACATTCTCCCTACATCTCTCTCACTCCAATGACTCCTTAACAAGCCCTTTTAACAAGGATAAGAAAGGAGACACGTCCGGAAAAAAAGGAGAGGAGAGAAAATCAAGGATATTTCATTTCATAAATAAATACATACCTACTACTACTACTACATTTCGAGGATTTGGAAGAGGCAAGAAAAAAAAGAGAGAGAGAGAGCTGCTTCAAAGAAATAAACAGAACGAGTAGAGAGTTTTGAGTGTGTGGAGAGAGAGATAGTTTTATATGCATTGTAAGCTGAATTTGGTCTGGGAGTGAGTTTCTTCTCTCTCGTTCCAACGTTCCAACGTTCCAACATTGTCGCTCTCGATCTCGGTCTCGATCTCCGACGAGCGTCTCTCTCCTCTTCTTCAAGAAGTGTGCTTGTAACTTACAGATCTGAGTCTGGGGTCCCAGTCTCAGTCCCAGCCTCCGACTTCCAGCTGGTGATTTTATTTTGTGGACACCAAAAAATTGACGTTTTACTCCATGCAGTGAGTTTGGGTCCTGGTGTCCTGGATCCCGGAAAATCCTCATCCTCCTCTCACTCCCTGTCCACAATTAAGAGTGAACATAGTCATTTTAATAAGCTGTATATCCCATTGTGAATCTCTTCTTACCTGTATTTAGCCCCCTTCTTCACAATTCACATTAATTAATGGCCCCGAGAACAAGTACAAGAAGGGAAAGAACAGAGCAGTTCGGCATTCTATAATTAAATCCCATTTTTGTAAATTCAAATTAAAGTGGTGATTGGCGATTTGAGTCTACAGCTGAAGCTGACTGAATTAATAGTGAGAGTGAGATATTTGAATTGAAGGATCAAAGTTGTTTTTGTTTAAAAAACAAATGATACTGCAGCTACGCAGACTCTCGCTCTCGTGATCGTTCCAGTCCTCGTCAAGATCAAGACTGTGTAGTGTGAATTGTGCGAGTAAATATATAATTATAGAGGGATTGGGGCCGGTTTCGGTGTCGGTGTCGGTATCGGTGCCCGTGTCGGTGTCCGTGTCGGTGTGGGTTTAGGTGTCGGCGTCGGACTCCAAATCCGAAACCGAAATACAAACATACACACTACTTACATCCGTACAGATATCTCAGTAATTATATACAAGTGTGAATAAAATATATACATATATGTATATGAATAAAAATTGTTTCGGGAGGGGAGTGTGATAGGGTTTTGACTCAAGTTTCTTTAATGCTGATGCTGTGGCAATTCCTCCATATACAGACTCTGTAGAAGAAGACCTTATAGCCTTTTTTAGAGTATCACTAACCAATATAATTCTGGCTTCTATTACACATTCTCGTCCAGCTCGTCTTTCCACTTACACACAACGAGATACTATTATTGATTTGAGGCAGAGAGTTTTCCCAAGAAAAGAGACTCACACACACAAGAAGAAGAAAATTCCCTTGTCTTTTCCAGTATATTTTTGTTACATTTGTTTTCCTTTTTCTGTCTTTCTCCCTCCCTCCACTCCCCCCCCCCCACTCTCTCTCTCTCTCGCTACGTCTGTTCGTGTTTCATCTGTTGTGACGACTTGTTCACCGTTCAGTTCCCAGAAGAATTCTTCTTCTTCTGTAAACTTTAACTTCCTTCCACATTGATACTGATATTCTCATTTTCATTCGAAATTTTCCTATTCTTATTCCTTGTCGTCATTTGGATTCTTCGTCTTGGTCTATAGTCGTAGCCGTAGCCGTAGTTGTATCGTAGAAGTCCTCCTGTGACGTGAAATATCCTCCCCGTTCAAAATTCATCTTCATGCCCAACAGCAAAGAGTTTATTATAGAAGAAAAAAAGGGTCCACAATACACACACACACACAAAGTTGGAATTTGAGTTTTTGGTTTGGAATTTTCTCCCGTGTAGGCACTTAGCACACACACACACTCACTCAGAGAAGAGGAGAGGAAAAAAGGAATAATCACTCTGAGTACGGAATTTAATAGAAAATATTATACAGAGCTCAAGCCAAAGCCGAAGCCGAAGGTCTACAGATATTTCAATTTCAACACAGGACCGAGTCACATCATACATCACAGAATCTCTTCCCAATTCAATATTGATTTTTATTTTTATTTTGTTAAATTTCGGTCATATCATCTTTAAGAGCGAGAGAGAGAGACACGAAGAAGAAGAAAAAAAATAACAGAGATTATTGTGTGCAATCTACAATAATGCCGGGGACGGTGACGGTGCCGGTGCCGGTGTCGGTGTCTGTGCGGATGAGGATGCTCCTGCTCGTCGTGCTCTCTTATTACCAATATACGGCTCCTCTCCTCCTCACCTCCCTGCCACTGCCACGACTCTTCCTCTGAGCCCTCAGAGAATCTTCATCTTCATCTTCTCTCCTCTAAAGTATACTTTGCCTCACTGAATTTTTATAAATGTTTCATTGTGGATGCTAAAAGCACTCAATATCAATATCAATCTCACCCACGCCGCTTTCATATTACTTACATTGCCTTCTCTCCATCTCTTGCTTCCTCTCTACTACTACGTCTACTACGTCTCCTCGTGATTGTGTGTGTGAGAGTAAAAAAAATTATTATCATACATTCTTTACTATTGTGAGGAGAAATACAATTAATGTGTTATAAAATGTTTTCCAAGTTTCGATTCTCGAACAGATGAAAAATGTAAAATATTAGATACATGTAATGTATTACTTACTTTAGTTTTCAAGAAACGTCCAAAATCCACCCGTCAAAGACGACAAACCTCCATACTGTTGAGGTTATCTCAAATATTCAAATATGGATATAATTAAGCTATTATATCTGTCCGTGTAGTTATTATTATAGAACATATAGTAGAGTGATATATATAAAATTTGAATTAGAATTCTAATTGAAGTGCTGAAGTTTTCCCTGTGACTAGCTTAAGTCGACATCTATAATCTTTAGAGATATCTTATATAGCTGTATAAAGAGATTAACATTGACTAATTGGATTGGAATACATTTTTTTTGGGAATATAAGACAAGGAAAGGAAGAGAGAAAAAACAAATATATATATATATTAACTAATACTATTTTCTAGTGACAACTCAATTATCTGTGTGTGAGTTAATTAATTATATATATAATAGATTTGAAAAACAAGAGGGAAAATATCTATTTGTATAGATAATTAAATTATAAACAAAAAGAAAGAATAAGGAAAATTACATTTAATTAGCCTTATAATACAAAAAAATACAATAAGGACTCGAAGGGGGAAAGTTCGGATAAGATTATGACGGGGGTCATTATCGCGGGCTCTTGCTCAATACCAGAGTATATGATACAACAAGCCGGTTTACGAGCCAACAGAGATATGTGAGTCTTCCTTTTAATCACAACAATTTTCTTATTTCTTCTTTATGTGTTTTTGCTTTTTCAATCATATTAAATCGTGCTATTATTATTATTATGTGGTGTGTGGGTCCATCACCATAATGTTCATCATCATAAGTTATCATATATAGTCCACACACCTAATCAATATGTTACATGCATGTATGGAGTCGGATTCTACATACCTTTGGTACATATGTTATTATATGGTCCTCTTCATCCATTTCTGCCCAACTTTCTAACCCGTGTGTCCCGCAAACTCAACCGCAAATTCATTTCATCTTGTTAGCTTAATTATCTCTGCACCTACTAGGTGCACTACCTCCAGTGTTGCCCGCACATTATTACTACGCGCTAAAGGTCAATGCCCGAATTCGGCTCTGTGTATTATGTACTCCCCAAAAACTACAATACTAATACAATTTTGCATATTCAAAAGGTGTAAATTCAAATGGGAACATAGCATTGAATTCGTATTAAATTTTACATCGTAAGAATTATTATTACTATACTTGCGGAAAAAATACTGTGATACTTCCGAAAGACAAACCTGCGAAAATAAGAAACTATGAATTGTGAAGGAATTACGGGCTACGAGAATATTTCACACAATGAGATGACCATCCATGGGTCGTCGTCGTCGTTTTTCTTGGATATAAAATAAAAAAAATCAAATAGAAGAAATCCCGAATCCGAATCCGAATCCGAATCCGAATCCGAGCCAAGGAGCGTTGATATTATGAGCTAATATAGTGGGAACGAGAAGGAGGAGGAGGGGGAGGGGGAGAGTGTCGCGAAAGTGCTTCTTCTGTAAGTCTGTAGATAAATCATGGAGTTCTGTCATTCTGTACTTTGTGTATAGCTTTAGCTTTAGCATAAATGACACGTTCACATTCCAGGATTTTCTATCTGCAATAAAGCAATTTTAAACCTCGCCTCTCTCTCTCTTTTTCTCCTCCGAGACCTTCTCCCAAATCCCGTTCCTGCTCCCGCTCCCGGTCCCGGTCCCGGTACCGGTCCCGCTCTCATCAAAATCCAAAAAAATATCCCGCACTCACTAAGTTATTCTCATCAAAAACTTTTATTTTATTTTTTTAAACTAAGGAGGATAAGGAGCGGAAAGCTTTGCATACGCTTCCCCCTCTCATAATACGCTACTTGTCTTTCCGTCTACAAAAAATATCTACGCTCTATATTCTTGAATTTAAATATTTTTTTGTCTAAATTTTATACTGGTAGCACACAGCGGTTTGACGCAGTATTTGATATATTTGTAAATAGTTATCTAAATGTGGTTGAGTTAGTTAGTTTTGACCTTACTTCTATAGTACAATATATTTAATGCTATGGTTAAAATTGAAAAATCCTGTTTGGTTACAAGAAAAAGAAAAATAATAAAAATAAATGTGTTTTAATGATGTTCACGATCAGTCAATATTTATAGTCAAAAATTACAATTAGACGGAGGTACCCGCCTACCTATATGTGGATGAGGGGCTCTGCGACTCGATCCTCGGGACATTGTATTTATAGCTCGATATATAGTCATGGTAATGGAGGGGCTCAAGAGGCAATCTTATCATGCAGTATGCTATTGTAAAAAATAAAAGTAATCATGAATCGATAAAAATCATGATTGGGAGCATTGAGCACTGCAATGCAATACCTAACCAATACCAATACAATATACAATGATGTCTTTTTCTTACTAACTTCAGTCTCGATCAAGTCCATATATACCTAGGTATACGAGGTATAGTTGGAGTTGGATATATATATATATACTGATCGTAGTTTTGTAGTGACTCTGTATAGAATTTAACGATGTAATGAAATGAAGTGGTTTAGAGTCGATGGGGAAGTCGGAGTGGAATTCGAAAGTCGAGAGAGGAAAAGTAAGTTGGAGCGTTGAACGTTGAACGTGGCTTGATGGTTTGAATGGAGCTGAAGAACAACTTTCTCTCTCTCTCCCCAATCTCGAACCAATCTACTCATACACACATTGAGTATACACACCCATTTTGAGATATTTTTGTATAGACTTGTAGTGGGGAAGATTCCATTAAGAATGTGAATGAAATCATGATGATGATGATGACTACGATAATAGTCATAGGGAATGAGGGAAGGATATTCCAAAGTCTGAGCATCCCCCCATGCATGTCCATTTCCCACAAGTTTATTATCAACTCAACTACATTACTACTACAAGTAGGCTCTACTTACTTAAGTTAGTGAGACTATATCGGTCTCGCTCATCATACATGTATACATATACAGATATAATTGAAGTGCTAAGAGACTTTGGAGGGAGTTAACACAAAACCCATGTTGTTACCACTGATACTTTCCCCATTCCCATTCCGAGTCTCACTCATTCAGTCAAAGTTGGATGGAGGAGTAGACTGTATCGTCCTCCTTCCCTCCTTCAACAGTCAAACAGAGTCAGTCGTCAGACAGACAGAGAGATGCCGTCATATAGGAATTGAATAATTTGGGATGTAAATGAATATGACTTAATTTCTAAAACTCTGTTGAGCCACTCATGTGTTTGTTCAACACTGTAATTATATATACGTACCTAGCTACCCCGATTTTAATATTTATTCCAATTTACCTAGATATTACGATTGCTAGTTATTATACAAAATAGCAGTCGCTTTGTACTATATAAACTATTACGTGTGATTTGTAAAAACGAATCAAAAATTCAAATATTTCCGCTGTAATGACTGTGTGATGTGAAAGTGTGTTGATCAAAAGGTTTTTAATGTCCTCGCACTTTCTGCGCATTCAAAAAGGAAAAAGGGAACTTTTGTAATTGCATATAATATGCTTCAGTCAAGCTAGTGCATAATTAAAGACAAGAATAGACACAAAATATTTTTAATATAAGATGTTGTTTTAAGAGCGTAGCGAACAAAATACATGGAACAGTAGTGTAAAGGGATTTAAATATTTATGTTAAATGACACATTACACATTAAAACCTTTTTGAGCATTGTCTATATTAGCTGGGTTGTATATTGCATAACTTCTATGGCAGAATAGAAATATGAGAATGACTATAAGCTTCGGTCGGATTTGACTCGAGCTCGTTTTAATTAGTTTTGCCGGTGTCAGTTTATTCGGTAACATATTATAGTCATCAGGCGGGCTCTATATTTTCTACAATGATACCGTCTCTAGATCCACTCTCAGTTAGCGGTCTGAGTCTGTATCTGTCTGCCTCCATAATGGCACTTGTGTATTTCATATTTTATGGTTTTATGACCATCTTCTGTCTCTTGCTCTTTCTTCTTCTTCTTCATCTTCTCCTCATCGTCTGATTCCGATTCTGATGATGATGATGTTGTTGTTGTTGTGTGTGTGTGTGTGTGTGTGTGTGTGTGTGTGTGTGTGTGTGTGTGTGTGTGTGTGTGTGTGTGTGGTAGCTATTTGATCACATGAAGTTATAGGAATATCTGTGGAGTCCCGGATATTTGCTGAGTTTCACAGACTACATAGTTTTTTGTTTACAAGGGAGACGAGAATGATTGGATGGAGACAGTGCGGAGTAGTAAGAGTACATGGAGTCAGATACATGGAACGATAAGGAGGTAACAAGATAGTAAATATTCCGTAGAGAATAACTTATGGAGCGATGGATAGTTATTTTCTTAACAACTGTAGAAAACGATGGTCATAAAACTTTCTCTCCTCATCTTCTTCTTCTTCTTCGTCTTCTTCTAAATATTTTTTTACACAATTCTGTTGTCTGTAGAGAGGCTGACACTAACCAGGACCGGGACCGGCGCACCGGCTGACTCTCCCTCTTATTTATATTTACTTCCAATTTGTCGACGGGAGGAATAAAAAAAAAGGAAAACGGCCTACAGATAGCGTAGAAAAATCCGCAATTTGTCTCAATGATACTTTCGTTCACACTCACGATTAGTCTATAGTAGTGTCTAGTCGGACTATATAACTGAGGCTCCCGATACTAATACTCAGCAGGGTATATGTGTCTATATAAATTTTGTACAACATCTCGGTCAATAAAATAAATGAGAATTACAAATTACAAACTGTTGTACCGTAGAATCAATTCTAATTCTAGTGTGACTCGATTTATTTTACAATTATTATTAACACATGTTTTTTTTTCTTTAGAGTTTTCACTACTGGAATTAAAAAATTCATTAAAAATAAAGGAAATATAATATGCTCACAGTAAATAAAATGTAAATAATTTAACCCAAAATTTCTACGTACATATGTAGTACGATGGTTGCCGCATTCAGCATTTTACATAATATTTAGAAAATACATAGGTTATAGATACGTACGTATTACCTAATACCTCCTTTCTGTATTAGAGGTCTTTAGTGTGTAAAATGTGTGTGGAAATTGTAATTTCAAGGCGCGTTACTTCTTGTTGTTGCAGATAGAGATATTTAGGTTAGTGATAAAATGTGTGTTTGTGATAGTCCTAATGGGAGTTTGGTAGGAGGAAGAAATTCAAGAAGAGAAGAATAAAAAAAAGAATTGAGGAGGCAGAAGGGAGAGAGACCCACACCGACACCGAAACAAATAAATAAGGAACATCCGTAATGCTTGAAAAGATAGACGTACGACAGGATTGTTTATCACGATCGTTTACATTTGAACGTCTCCGTCGGACTCATATTGGAAGAATTCCAATATAGTATACATATATAGTTAATGAGTAGACGTTGTAGACAATGAGTGGTTTTTTCTTCAATCCTTTTGTTCCTATAGTCAGGAGGGAAAGGGAAACAGGGAGAGAGAAAAATTACTCTGAATACGGGAGGCAGTGTAACCAAATTTAACCAGCTCATAGACTTACAGTCAATCAGAAATAATTACAATCCGCCTCTGTATTTATTTTATTCAACTCTGGATCATTTTAAATTTCACTCACAATACATAAGAATTTTACAAGCAATCATATTGTACCAAGTGATGTAAGATTTTTCCCAGCTGGATACTTTTATGTGGTAGTGAAATGTATTACTTGTGGATGTGGTTGAAGCAATAACAGTACTTCAAAATAAATTTTGTTCACTTTCTCTTCAAATATAATTGCGAATACTTTGATAAAATATTTCGTTTAAGGTTTTCTCGCCTGGTACACTTACAAATAACTTAATTAGCCTAAGCAAACGATGGTGTGTGGAATAATTTTTCACTGATAATTAAAGTAAATATTTAATTAAAAAATAAATACTGCTGCTGATAACTAAAATACACCGTGTGCCTGTTTGTGTTAGTCATACTGATGACCGTCACTGGAAATTAAATAAAAAATTATCCACCCCCAATAAATTCACTGATATTAAAGTCCCGATTTCAACTGCAAAAAAGAATACATTCTCTAAAAAAGTCTGAAATTTTAGCTCATCCACTTATACTTTTATACCCCTATGATTACCTGTATGATAGACTTGTCAATGTTCGAGAAGACTGGAAACTGAGTTAACTAGTTCTAGATTTTAATTTAGATTATTTATTATTCTAAATACGATTTATAAATAGAAATTTTGAATTCTATATATAATATAAGGTTTTTCCTGTAGTTATAAATACCATAACAAATAATTGCATATTTTCCCCTCTGTCTCTGGCAAGCCAAGTCTTTTAACATAGCATATACTCGTCGAACATGTGGTTTTGGAACAAAAAATGCTAAAAATTCTCTATCGAAACAGAGGTAGACATTTTGATGTCGATTCCAACTTTCGATTTCGACCAGGATGAATCTTGACACATGATGTGAGATGGATGGACACAAAGTTAGTCTCTGAGTCTCACAGTGTGAGGAAGTTGCATGTATTTCTCTCTCTCTCTCTCTCTCCTCCCATAAACATATCATTCAGTACATTTACAAGGCTTAGTGAGTCTAGTGTAGTCACAGTATACAGTGAGTACAGTCAGTAGTATACCTGTAGTCTGTAAAACATGTTCTTTAGTGCTGCGTGTTTTTTATGTACTCAAATTGGCCTCCTTACTTCGTGATACGACTATAGGACATTATCAAGGGTCCCTACATCCTCCCTATATACATGATAGTTCAACAGCGTAAAATAAATACAACTACACAACAGAGTTTTCCTTCCTCTTTTTGACTTTTAAGTGGAGTGCCAGAGTGAGTGAGAGTGAGTGAGAGAGAGAGAGAGAGAGAGGGAGAAAGTATTGGAGCAGAGATGTTGTAGCAATATCATTGGTTCAGTATTTGTTCCATAGTTTGGCGGCTTCAATTTTCATTGATTTATTTTCTCTCTTTATCTCAATACTTCTATGCATCTGTATTTTCTTGAGGATGAAATATATAAAAGTAAGGGGCTGAATTGAAAAACATTTTCAAATTTTCTCAGCAGTCACACACACAAGTCACACAGGTTGAAGAATTTCTAGCTTCTTCTCCCACAGTTGGAACTTGTAACACTGTAACTTTTGTAAACATATCTTGTAGATTGGATCTTGGTTTCCGTGGTAGTAGTAGTAGTGGTGGTAGTGGTGGTTGGAGGAGTTTGAGTTTGTCTTTTCCAATTCCAAGTCGTAGAATAGTTTTCCCAGAGAGAGAGAGAGAGAGAGAGAGAGAGAGAGAGAGAGAGAGAGAGAGAGAGAGAGAGAGAAGTGAGAAGTCGAAGGAGATTGATGCTTTACAACATCTACAACGCATTACTCTCCTTCTCCTTTCCCTTCCTTACATATGTGGGGAATTATTGCTTCAGCTGTGAAAATATTCAAGGTCAAAGAACTAAACTAAAACAATCATTCTTTGTTTCAAAGGTTCTATCATAAAAAACATGGGCGGCTTATAACATCGAGAATCGAGTGTGACTCTAGATAAATATTTTCAGTGGTCAATCCTTTGCAATTTTACTCCTTCTTTTTTTAGTCAGGGATTATATTATGATGAATTCCTAAACAATAATATTTAGTTTCTCCGTACGTACGAGATTTCTATTTCATATTTTTGGGTTCTTTCTTTTTTTACTATATCATATATTATTCTGTAGAATCATGATTTGACTCTCGTCTCGATAAGCAGCTCTATGAATTCTACTACTGGATTTATTTAAATATAATAAATGGTAACTAATTTCTTTTTACTACAGGATTTGACATTTCTCTTCCATCAACTACGTAGAAAGACAATCAGAAATCAAATAATTCATTAAAATAATTCTAGTTCCTCCTGGAAAAATAATTTAAGTTAATATTAATACATAATAATACAAGGAGACATGGGTATTATTCATTTTGTCCATCGTTGCATGAAAGGAAAAGGATTGACTCACTGAATGTTTGATGACTGGTGAAATTACTTTACGGAAATGAGTTCTACTAAAAGTTTTTATTATGGGTATAGTATAGATGCTCCAAAGGAAAAATTTCTATTTAGACTTAAACTATATACAACTTTTAGAAATTGTGGGATTTTCCTCTGAAGCTTTGGCTTTGGTTTTGGCATTGGCATTGGCTATATACACAGAGTAGTAGTTATATTGATTTCCCTAGAATTAAGTACCAAATTTAATACATTCTTTTCTTTCTATTTTTGACCACGCAGAAGAAGACATTGAGGTATAGTGTATATATATATAGAGTGACGCACATATACAGAAGTAAAGTAGCTACCTACCAACGTAGGTTCCGTTGTGAGGAGGTTGGTAGGTATTTTTGTTTGACTACTAATATGCTATGAGTCGCGCCACACATTTGACATTTCGCGACAGTTTAATATACCAAACTACATGCTCACTGATGATACAGTTTATAAGCATGGGAGCTAAAGTAAAAGTAAAATACAGAACTTGATTCGAACGTCAGTGGTGATGTTGAGCCGACGCAGAGCTACATATATATAGAATGAATGATTTGTACCCGTAATAAGAAAAGGAAAGGCATTCTGTAACCTTTTAGCATCATCCTCTCCATGCCGACCACAGTATGGGTATGGGTATGGAATAATATATCGCTCCGTGTTCATTTCATTCTGACTTTGAGAAAAAATCTAAAAGAATAATGTACTACAACTTCTGGAATTCTGGACCTATACAGATATTCACTTGGTATTCTGTATTCGATATTCATACTTGACTTAACCTACCCTTCCCCCTCCCACTCTTCAAACCCTCAGTACACTCACAAATAAAAATAGGTACAGGGAGGAGTAGGGCACTAGTGCTACTGTACAATCCAGAATCTCACTCGGACATCAGAGAAAGACGATGTGGATTTGGATTTGGATTTCGGGCTGTTGTATGTTGGAGGCATGTGAAGAAGGACGGTTGAGAGTACAGATAAAAAAAAGGGTGAGTTGTAGAGCTTTAAAGGAAGTTTGCGCATTTTTCATACGTAGTACTCTCTCTCTCTCTAGGAAATTTCTTGATTGTGAAAGGAAGCCTACGAAGGGGATAAGTAGAGATTATCACGAGAAGCATTTTAGGAAATCAACACATTACTCAGGGACTTTCAGTCCGTCCGTCCGTTTGTCCGTCCCTGTCGCCCCAAAAGAAAGTAAAGCCATAGACATGGTCATACCATTAGCCGTCACCGTGACTATCTGTAGACTGTAGGTAGACACTTGAGTACTGTCTTCTTTTGCGTACGTAGACTGCATATCTGGGAAGTCACAGGATTTTAAGATAGTGTTACTATCGACATTGTCACATCAGATTTACAAGCCTTTGCGTTAGAATACGAATTCGTTTTATTGGAAATGATGTACGAGAACGAGTACGAGTACCTTACCTACTTTCGTCCACATTTATTGTCTGTACTTGAGCACATTTACATTGGAGCTCGAGGTAGGAATTTGGGCTGTCCAACTTTCTGAGTGAAATCTTGCAAATCTAAAATCTAGCATATGGCATGGTCCATAAATGATATCACCCACTAGGTGGGTGGGTCCTAAAAACCTCTCCATTTAAGCCCATGTTAAAAAAGTTGTCATTCTATTGTTAGGGTGGGTGGGTCTATCAGAAAAAGGCATGTCATCGATGACATCATTTATGGACTATGCCTATGGAGTAGGTATAGCTACTTTATGTAATTTAAAAAAAAACTTACTCCCGCCACCGAAGCCACTGTAGTCTGTACTTATATCTACCTTACCTACGTTTATCTACTGAGTGTATTTGATTGAGCTTTTCTTTACTTCCTTTTCCTACAGCCCTCTGTGTCTCCTTTCCTTGGACATGTCAGCTTGTGTTAATCCCTTTTGTGTGCTACTGTATGGGCTGACGCCAAATGGCCAAATCTCCAAAAATGAAATAGAATACTATTATATTATCTGTACGCTACCTTCTATTAATCCTGTTCGTGTGGTCTATCGTATTACTCGAGGAATAGTATAGTCAAGAGTATTTTATTACATTTCAGCTCCAGTTCCAGTATTCATTAGAGAAGAGCTATACCCTATTTTTGCTCCTATTAATAAACTGTAAAGTCTAAATAAATTGTGTAATTAATATTTGAAAATCCAGATGAGGAATTAGAATTTAGATTTGAAAAATAATCATTATATATTATTATTATTATTATTATTTTGAAAGAGGATTTGAGCCGAGTCGAGTCTCGAGTCGATATGATAATAATATGATGAAAGGTTTTTAGCCTGAGTGACTGACACTCAGTGAATAGCGGTTTTTCATGTTCTACTTTAATCATGGGCTTTGATGCCATTCATGCATTTATGATGCCAGTCATTTATAAATTTTTAAAGATGCTTTCGTGGGTTGTGTCTCATGTTCTCATGCTCCAACTGCTCCCACTGCCAAACTACTATACGAACAAACGACTAGGAACGACTCTGAATACGAATACGAATACGAGTAATACGACGACTACTACAACAACTACCTACACAACTTCAGCATGTGTTATTTTCTCGCACTTTCCTCTGTTCCCTCAGTGTCAGTCAGTACAGTGAGAGAGTAACAACATTTTTTTACGTACAGCACAACGTCGTTCCATATAAAAACTGTACGAGAACGAGACCGTAGTGCAGATAGAAGATAGGTCTAGCCAATCAACACGCGCCTTCTTTTTAGTCAGGGAAAAAAACCGTAGAATTAGCAGAAACTAAAGGAGAAAGGTGTGGATTGTAGAGTACTCTGTACTTTCTCTATCTATATATATTCTACATTTAAGCATTTTCATTTCCCCTTTCGCCTTTTTTCCTTCCCCATTGCCATTGTCAAGGTATACATTCAAATGATAAAAAATAAATTCATAAGTTTTCTGCAGAGAGTGTGAGCAACACTTGTAAGTCTACCTCTTGACTTGAGCATTCTCGTGTAGGCTGGTACTGGTGGTCGGGTGCTACTGCTGCTACTGCTACTACACTCGCACTCGTGCTATATGGTGAAAGATATAATTTATAATTCATCATACACAGGATAAAATACAAATATGAATATGCATATTACATAATATGGGTAGTCACCATGTTTTTACGAATTACGATACTATCAGTCACCTGGATGGAAGCATACACTCCACACAGATGCCCAACAAATGCGAGACTACCATAATATTATGACCGATATGCATATTATATTATAATTTTCCATGTCCGGCTAAAATTTCAAAATTGTAATGCTCGCAATTTGCATACTAATTATATATTTTTTTTTAAAGGATTCTTAAACTTGTCAACCTTAAGTGGAATCAAACAAAAACGGAAAGAATGTTTTCTTTGGATTTGCGTTTAAAGCAAAAACATTTTGAGTTAGTATAATGTACACACATGCAATTCTTAATGAGAGACTTGAAGACATGTTTTAAAAAATAAGCGAGCAAGGCTTGTGTGTGTGTGTGTGTGTGTGTGTGATTGTACACCAAATATAATGTGTGTTTCCTTGCGTTGTTCTATGTACTAATTAATCAATACTAGCGCAATGGAAATAAAGTTGAAGCGAGAGACTCAACATGTAGAGCGGAATTCATATATAACTGTTAAATCTGAAGCTAAAAAGAAGCAAAAATATTTTATGGTTCTCTCGAGACTATATATACACAGATAATATAATTCTTTAGTTTCTTCTGCAGAGTTTACAGTATCAGTATGAATGATATGTGAAGGTGACATTTATATTCACAATTAGTTGTCATAGTGACGATTAGACAGAGCCTTTTACCACCATGACGACTCCTGAGTCCTGAGCAAGAAACTAATGGAAAATGTCACCTTCACCATATATGTAGTAGGTATTAATTGTAGAAGACTGTTTTTTGAGTAGGACTTTTCCTTAGCAGTATATGAGAGAAGCCGCATTGACCTATTGTAGAAAAAATATAAACAAAACAGAAACAAGGTGTATTATATATGTTATATACCTATACAAGTTCATACCATCTCTATACATGTCTACATTCTTAATTTGGTCATTTAGTGTGTGTTGTTCTTTCTTTGGCTGGGCTTGTGGTGCAGTTCCTTTTCCATAGTTGTTAAGATAACCGGTCGACATGTCGACATATTTTACAGCCTTGCGCGATTTTTATTTCCATACAACATTCCATACAATAGAAACGATAGAATACAGGGAGAGAGAGAGAGAAAAAAAAAGAGTACAATTCAATACATTAAATTAATTGGATCCAGGGACACAATCAAAACAAAGGAAAACAATAAAAAAACAACAACAAAAACAACAGCAACAGCAACTACTGATATAGGGCAGAGAGCACAGATGTAAATTCAAATATTGCAGGGGAACAAAAAAAATACGAGTTCAAACTTGATGTTTTTCCCTTTCATAGATAAATTTTGTGAGTGTGGCAAAACAAGTAGGAACACTGTGTACTGCTCCGATTTCGATTCCCTACTCACAAAGTCAACGATTGCTCTATGAGTGTGATGATACATAGTTTTTGTAACACAATTTCCCATATAAAAATGCATACAAAATGAAAAAAAATATTTTGACATATCTTACTATATCAGTATCTCTTATGTGTACTTTTGTATTGTACATTGTACTGGCACCAATAATAATACTAGTACCACTACTACACACAAAGGGTGGAGTGTTGGATTTTTTTGTGTTCGGATTGTAGCAGTTTGATATAGTATTTTGAGTACTATCCGTGTAGTATCATGACTTGGGAATAACAATAAATGGGATTTAATGGGAGAACCATAACCATACATGAGTAATCAGTATTTATACATGTCTTTTAAATCAATGTTTTCCCACTCTCGTTCTCGTTCCCTTCAATTTGTCTCAAGGAAATCCGAATGTAGATTTATCTATTATTTTCAAAGGGCCGAGTCCGGCTCCAGCTCCAGCTCCAGCCTCAGACCCAGAATCCAGAAGTAGAGAGAGAGATACTCGAGAGTCCTATCTTATCTCGTCCGGGTGCATATGTGTGTGAGAAGGAGCGGCGAGAGAAGTGAGAAAGAGGAGCATGAGTAAGGGTGATTTAATCAAAGGTAATTGACTGCTAAATTCGAATGGAATCAGTTTAGTGAGCTTCCAGGAAAGAACTGAGAGCAGATTACACTCCCTGCCACCTAAATTTAAACGGGCAGAGGAGAGAGCCCCATCTATATATCTGTAAAAACCTAGGTGTCTATGTGTGTCTGTATGTGTGTGTGTGTGTAAGAAACTTGACAAATTCATGTAAGTATCCCGTCGGATTTGCATCAATCTTTAAATGCTGCTAAAACTTTTTTTTGTTGGTCTTGGTCTAAACCTCTCCCCCCCCCCCTCCCCTCTCCACCCCCTCACACTGGAGGGAGCTCTAGTGTACATCACTCTAGACTATGAAGCTGAAGCTAACGCTATAATGGAGCTTGGTCCTGGTCCTGAAATTGGAATTTGTATGTAGAAGTAGAAATGCAATGCAATATGCTCCATGAGTCTTGGTTGGTATCTCTGACCCTATTCCGTCCGATTCCGATTCCACGATTCTGAAAGTTTCAAAAGTTTTTGGGTCGTAGGGGAAAATTTGGAAGTGGAAATGTGGAAGTCGAGTAAAGTCGACTTGCGATTAGACTTTGACATTGTGTGAGGGAGCTTATTGGAAAAACGTATTCTAAACTCGTATTTCATGAATTCTATACTTTATCATAATGGAAAATCCATTGCAAGACTATAATCTTCTATGAAAATCAGATTTTCCAAAATCCTACCTTTTAATATGAACAGCTGGAAGTACAATCAAGTCAGAGGGAAATCCGACTCTGACTCTATGACTCCGCAACTCCGTCGTGAAGGTGGTATACTCATATAGGCTACACATAATATGCTTATATTGCTACGGACTACGGACTACGTGCAATGGAAACAACAAAAGGGCTTCTTTCCCCACTCACTCCCGTACCTACCTATACCTACCTACTTAATTTTCCCCGTCTTCTGTAGTGAATATAATTATATTTTTTGTCACAGTCTAAATAAATGCAAACTATCCCGTCAGAGAAAAGTAATTGCTTTCTTTCCATGTCCAGATACACAAATCCCTATTCAATCCTAGCGGATATACACAATGTCCCTATATGCTTTTTCCCTATATAATTATGTATTTAATAAGTACTCTGTCGTACCCTATTTAAAATAAACTTGAAAAAGTCGAGTGAGAAAATGAAAAGAAATTAAAATATAATTTCTACCAGAACCAGAGTAGTATTCAATTCGTTCTTTTTTCTTCCTTCGTCAAGAGAAGCGTGAAGCATGCAAAAGTGAAATGGTGACGGTGAAATGTTGTATGTGAAACGAAATGGTAAATTTGGTGACTGGAAATTAGAAAATGCGAAGATAAAGTTTTTAAATGCTGGTAAATATAAATTTCAAATGTAAATTTAAATTTGATTTAAAAGCGTTTGGTTTAAAAGAAATGAGATTAACACAAATCCCGTCCATATATTCTACACACAGGGAACATTTCGTAGATGTGTTATTTATACTGTTCAATGATACCTTACTGACTTAAAATGGAATGAAATTTGCCTATTACATAAGATACGATATACGATAGGGGTTTGATCATTTACTGAGCGTAGTCTCTTCTGATAATTAAATGCGTACTAGTACACAAAATTTGGTCTTTGTTATTCCTTTTGCTTTGTATGAAAACGAATAGGTTTTGGAATCTACGATAAAACAAAAAATCTAAATCTAGAAAACTCTACTTTACTTTTTATTATATACTTTTTTTTCAAAAATATTTTGATGTTCATGCTTTCTCCTGATTTTAAAAAAAAAACTTTTTATATTATTCAAATTGACTCTTTGTGGCAGAATTTTTGTCTCTTCTTGGCTAAAAGTTTTCTCATCGTAGATTTATTTGTGAGACATTTGCCAAGATGAAATAAATAAGAGAGTACTTATACTTCCTTTAATTTGAAAATGTAGATTTATTCCAATGGAAAAAAAATCTTACAAGAATAAAAAAAATTAACAGAGTTGAACATAAAAAAATTTCTTTAAGGCATCATCCGCCTGCATGATACTGTTCTGTTCATTGCATTGGAGGCTATGTAGTATGTAGTAACTCGGTTTTGATGCTGGCTGGAGGCTGGAAGTGCAGTACAGTACTTTTACTCAACGAGGTTTCTTCTCTCTGTGTGCAGCTTAAAAATAAGGGAAACGATGACGCGAACAACTTCTAAAAGTGTCGACGATCCGCGTCCTACTAAATACAAAAACAATTATTTGATACAACAAAACGTTTCTGAGATAATTGACACATTAATTCTAAACTGGGAGAGCATATAATATAATTATTTTATTTAAATTAATTTTTATTTAAGTATCTTTAAAAATATTCATACTGCGCATGACCACATTATATGTAAATAACGGTTTTTAGAAATGTTAAAAACAAATTCCCTCCATCACTGCTTTGGGGTCGATTAAATGAGAAAAAGATTGTATTAACAAAATATTTTACATTTGACTTGTCTGACATTTGTCTATAGGTTAATAGGTTGATGTATTTCGTTTTTTTGTAATATCACATAACTAATTAAAAGTATATTTAATTCGCATAGAAAAGTGACTTAACTAGAAGTGTGTAGCCTCTATGCATATGATTAGCGTTGGAAAATGCTTTGTTTCTCCATTTTCTTCCGTAGAAAATGATATATATATATAGTTTATAAGGAGGAGAAAGGGAGAGAGAGAGAGAAAAGGAGAAAGGGAGCGAGTAGGAAAGAAATCTGAAATCTAGCCATGCTCAAAATCTTAAAGAAAGTGACGCATTGCGTCGCTCAAGTGAGCATACTTACATTATGTACGTGTGTGTACAGATGTAGAGTAGTCTCGCCTTCCATTCTCCTACTACCAACTACCAACAGGGTCTACGCCTACAGTCAACAGTAGTGCAGACTTGGGCAGACAGACTCCCATAGAACTAACACCAGCACCAGTACCAGCACCAGCACCAGCACCGGTTGAGTATATAAAATCTCTCCACATATGTAGTCGAGAGCAGTAGGAGTCGACGGAGTAGTAGTGTAGCAGTAGTAGTAGTAGTATTAGTAGCAGTAGTTGTTCTGGTTCCCATTTGTAGTAATAGTAGTCGCAGTCACTTCACATTCCCCGCACATCTAGCCATCCTTGAAAAGAAAATTTTTCTTCTCTCTCTCTCAGTCAGAGTACAGTGGAGAGAGTCTGACTACCACCACATTTGAGAATCTACTCTGCAAGTCATTGCATGGCTTCCGATCTTTCCCCTCCACATTTTTCCTCTTCCTCTCTCCCTCCTCCACTCGAGTACTCGAGTCTACTCCGCTCTCTCTCTCTCTTTTGCTTCCTAATCCTCAATTTTATGAGTCCAAAATATTCATTACACTATTTTTTTTTAATTTATTCAAATTAGTTTTAACGTGAAGAAGTGCACATTTCTCTCCTCTCCTCGAATGAATTTTAAGCATGCATACAAATCCTTGAATTATTTCCATCTAATTCATCCTCAAACATTAATTTTTTCCCCGTTCTTTGTCTTTTCCTTCATCCGCTCACTCACCACACCATCCCAGCCTGGTTGGTTCCTTCCCTTTCCTATAGATTTGTACATTAATGTCTGGAAAGCATATATATATAATATGCCACCTCAGACTATATAATCGGATTTGGGTTTGGATTTTTTTTTTGATGGGATATATGCACATTGGAATGGGGAAATGATCAGTGAGCTTTGAAAAAATCATCTTTATTCATTTCCTTCAGCTTTTAGAGACCTCCTCCTTTGCTCATTCTAATGAAGCTATAAACTCTTTCTTTCACAGATGAATTTGAGATTTAATGTAGCTACTTAATGTACAAGACTCGTGTCTGGGAGTTGTAAGGTGACCGTGAGGATGATTCCCAGTTTAAAAACAATGTCAATTAATTGTTTTTTAATTCTCAATTTTTTGTACAACAACGAGGATTTGTTCTGTAATCCTTTAGAATCTTTGAATAAATGAGCAGAATAATAAATACTGTGTTTCTCCTGTACACAGTTCACACACGCCGGATATTTTGTGCACAAATATAAATATAGGTAGGTAAGTTGGTAGTAAAAGTGTGACTACTGTCTTCAGTGAAGTGACTATAGGGATTTGTTATTAAGTGAGGTATAAGAATTCATTGAAGAAATTGGGACATAAATATACATATTTAATATTTACACAGCCTGTAGTCGTAGTCCTGTATCTGTTCCTATGTAGTAGTAATTGTTAGAGGACACGAAGGAAAGTACACATTACTGTGGACGATAATGTGAGAGCGGAGTTGCGCAGAGACTGAGACTTTCTCTCTCTCTCTCTTTCTCTCTCTCTCCTCGGTCTTTAAAAATGTACAGAGAGGAGAGTAGTGGGTTGGAGTTGACTTGTGTGCTAATTGAATTCATTTCCCCAAGTCTAAGTACCGCACAAAGTTTTACTTTCTCATTTGAACCAGTGATGAATGATCCTTTGAAATTTAGAGCAGATTAACACAATGAAGCGAGTGTGATTAATGAATGTGCTAAAGGATATGAAAGCTACATCAAAATAATTGAGGTTTTTATTATGAATGAAATGCAAGTGCTTTAGCTCCCACTCTCACATTGACTCCAACTTTGGAGGGAAGGTAAGGTACCTACGTCGTACAGTCCAGATACATACGTGGACATATAACCATATAGGTAAGGTATGTTGTTTTGTTTTATATCCATACGTCCTACGTGGCTACTACTCTGTACTGTGGCTATCAGTACATGTATATATATGTAATTATCTACCATCTCAGTTTTGATTGTGAGTCGTCGGAGTGTGTGTCGCAAGTCCAGAAGTAGTAGCAGCAAATGTCCCACTCTGATACTCTCAGATTTAGTGTGCATATATAATTACTTGTAAGAGAGAGAGAGAGAGAGAGAGATATCTGAACACAACACTCTAAAACTACCTTGTTTGCGTCTACACAAATTATTCAGGATATTATTGTTCTGACTGAGCTATACAGAACGGTCTGCATCTTACGCTACTCCTTACCCACATACCTACTAGGTTTATTGTCCCATTATGAAAAATAGAAAAATTTCAACGTCAAAAACGTGATAAACAATTAAACAATGTAGGTAGGTGCCATATTACTACTCTGTACGTAGTGTCAGTGCAGGAGTGAGTATAGCCGACATAGAAAAATGCAGAGGTGCAAAGCCACAAGGTTGAATTTCATATAAGAGCCAACTCACAGTCATACATCACTCAAATGAAACTGACTGAGCTTAGCGCTACTGCCTCCTCCTTCGACTATGACGTTGGACGTCTAACCACAGAATAAATGTTTCATGACAAAATTACCAAATCATTTAGTGACTTTTGTACTGTTTCATAATTATTTAAATATTAATTTCTAATCAAATATTTACAATCCACGTGCTCTAGTTCTAGAGACTGGAACTGGAGCCATTACAAAATCAGAGATGCTCGTCACAATTCTAAAAAATTTGATATGTATATAAATAATCTGGCCATGACATAGTATGGCCACTGCCATCTCTATATCCTTCTAAAATGTACCGTTCATCAGGTGTGAGAACTGTACATATTTATACGTCCTGAAAGTTCCTCAGAAATTGTAGCTTTGTCTCTCATTTTGAGCTCCTGGTGGATTTTTAAGATTGTCAAAAGTGTCATCGAAAAATTAACCAATGATTTAAAAACATAGGTCACTTACACCATATAGCTACACTGGCTATGGAATACCATACATGCAAAATAAAATTGCGATTATTCGGCTAAATCAGTTTATAATACTGAATTAAATATTTAAATGTATTACATAATATACATTGCTGTACATGGTTGTGGAAAAATAAGTGCTTTAAAAATACATGACTACAGTTATTTATTGACACTCTACACATGTGGTGATACTCAATTATTTGTAATCACAAGGTAGCATAGTAGTAATAATGATAATGATAATAATAAAGTACAGTATAAAAAGTGTGAATTTGAAAGAGGGAGTCGACAAGTTAAGTTCATAGGTCTCTATAGTTATTTTCCACATTGCAGAATCCAGATCAAAGTAAAAGGAAGCCTAATGTTCTCTCTCTTTTTTATTTAGCTTGTTTGCAAAACTGCTACTACTAAACTACTGGTTTGTATTTTTCTGGGCTGAAGCTGGGAGTGGGCTGTGTTGTTTAGCAGGGTCTGAACTTATATAGGAATGATTTTGTCTCCTATGACCTTTCAACATCCTCTCGACTTCGACTTTTGCTCTGTGGTCCCTTTCACTCTTCGCCCTTTATTTCCCTCTTTCACCTCCATTCATTTAGTTTGCTTTGACTTTTCGTCGTCGTAGTCACTCTCTCCGTCCCTTTCTCTTCAACCTTCCTTTCTCTCTCTCTCTCTCTCTCAATGACGGAAATGTGCGAGAGTAGGGAAACATAGGATAAGTGATTAAATAACTCGTATAGATATATCTCCTTTGGTTTTTTTGGTATTCTCGCTCTCTTCCTCCTCCCCTCCCCCCCCCCTCTCTTTCTCGCTCTTCCGTTTTTTTAACCAAAAAAAAAAAGAAAAAAATCTATTTGAGTCTAGTCTCATTTTCTCCAGTCTACAGCCGACTTAAGGACGCCTCCTCCTCCTTGGTTTTCGTTTCTGGGCTCGTTGCTGGTCTGGTCTAGTTTGGTTTGGCTTGGTTTAGCTCCGGGTTCTATTAAATATCCGTGTGTGTGTGTAGTTCCATGCACATATGCATGCAAACAGTCGGGTTTCCTTCTCGTTCTATGTATGCATCAGCTTCTATGATATATAATAATTTATTTTCAAAGTCGATATGACCAAAAGGTCTACACAACTTGTTGATTTTACAAAGATAATAGGTATAATGATTCAATATTGATTAATGGTAAGCATAAAGGTAATGATTTGATATGGCCAAGTGGCCGACAGTTACAGGATTACATTAAGATATAATATAGTAATTAAAAGAATAATATTATTCAAGCTATTATTTCTGGGGAGTTAGAGCGGGAGAGGGGTGGGGGTTTGATAAGTTTGTGTTGATACATGTTTTGTTTATAGACAACTGGAGCTTTCATTCATGCAATTTTTAATGTGTATTGTACATTTCAATTAATTTTTAATGGATACTAGAAATTATGAGTAATTTCAGGAGTAAAACTTCAGGCATCAGAATTTTGATGGAACCATATGTTACTTGTTTTCGAGTTTCTGAGACAATGATGCTGTAGTACTCTGCTTAGTATTCGGTGTTTAAACTTGCGTGGGTTTTGAGCTTTCTGGTGGCTGCTGTGGTGACAACATACTTCCATTGCTTATATCCTTGGCCCTGTTAATTCGTTCCATGAGTTTAAGTTTGAATATTCTTGGAGGGAGATCAGCATTGATGTACACTTTTTTATAGTTCCTATTTGTTGTGCTTCTCATTTTTTTCCTTCGTATGTACACCTCTTGCCTTTCACGCAGCTTGGTGAATCTAATGACTAGTGGACGTGGCTTGGTACCATCACCTTTATGACCGATTCTTCTAGCGGTGTCAATTTCGGCTTTAGTTCCTAATTCATTTTGAATGATTGACTGTACCTTTTTAATTAACACTTCCTCAGATTCCAAATTTTCTTCGGGGATCCCCGTAAATATTAGATTACACCTTTTGATTTCTAGGTACATTCGATCGTTCTCTTCCTCTAGCTTTTCTATTCTGAGTCTAAGGTCTTCATTTTCTTTCACAATCAGTTCTAGTTTTTCTGCAATTGATGACATGACGTTTCTCATTGTAATACTCTGAATCTGTTGTTGTCTCACTTCGGCTGCTGTAAGCGTAAGGACTTCCCCATTTTCAGTCTCTATTTGCATTTTAGTTTTCTTTCCTTCCGGGCTTTCGTTCTGTCTTCCTCTTTTATTTCCTTTCGTCATTTATTTTGATTATCCTGAGACAGAACTGAGATAGAAACTTCAACGGGTACCCGTAATTGACTTGTTTAAGTTATATTGTTTGTAATAAAACGTGGGACAGGTTTTACTTGTGATTCCACTTTTGATTCCACTAACAAGTTATATTAAACTAAGCTCAGTTGTAAGTTTTTGTATTGTCTCTTGTCAGTGGAAGTTGAGTTCCGTGTTTCAGGTTTTGGATGGGTGGAGAGCACAAGTTATTACCGGACTTAAGAACTTTAGTAAAGTCACTCCGTGATTGTTGCGTTTTAATTGTCACTCAGAACTTCGATTCGATTATTGTTGTGCGTGAAATTTGGGTCTGGCTACTGTTCACCTTAATAAAGTCGCTCTTTTATTTTCACCAAAATTTTTGTTTTCGAGTTTGAGAATTCAAGACAATTTTTAAGTACGTCCTGCTAGTTCAAACGCTCCCGCTCCCTTCCATCAGCTTCTATGAACAGCAGAGTCGGAGTCGGAGACGGAGTCGGAGTGAAAAAAGAGGCATTTCTATGTAGGCAAATAAAATGGGACATTATACGTCTATGATCCTACTTTTATGGCTCATGTGAGCAGCATAAATTACAGCCTTGCTAACGTCTCCACATTATACAGAAAAATGCCTAGAAAACTTAAAATTGGTTTGTGTATGCATATTTCATAGGAATAAAGTAGTTATGCCTCAAGTAGCCTTTCTCTCTCTCCCTCCCATCTCTCCCATATTCCAATGTTCAATTTTTTCCCCTTTGATGAGGAGGAGGTAGAGGTAGAGGAGTGAACAGTTCAAGAGTGAAGTGAAATACGAGACAAAGGTAAGCATTCAAATGTAAACGTCCACAGCACGAGAGTTGACTAATACTCTCGTCCATGTTGGTATTAGAATTAGATTTATAATGTAAGGTAGGGAAATTGAAGGAATGATAGAGTTGGACTCATGGACTGTGTGAGTTACTCTCTTTGGGTCTGTAGTAGTCACACAATGTGCGGTGTGCCGGTCTCCCTATGTCCGCTATGGTGTATGTAGTCCTACACAGACGCAGTACTCTCATTTAGTATTTGGCTTCACTATATAGGGAGTATGCCTGCTCGGTACACACTGCATGAACGAGAACGATGGACGGAACACGCTATACAGAACCTGACTATGTAGAACCAGAACCTCTACAGTCCCACGACCAATGCACAAACGAGACTAAGAATAATACAACTGGTTATATATTACTATTATTTTCTAAGCTCTAAGAGAGTCTACCTGTATCAACGTCAAGAAAGAAACTACATGGTGGTGGTGGGCCGTTCCATGAGTCGTAGAAGTTTATGAAAGTTTGTATTTATTTTTTTTTTGCGCGGTGAGATGATGATCGTCTATTGGGAGGGTTGGAAATGGAATTGAAATTGAAATTGAGGAAAGTGTGGGGATGAGTGTAAAAATAAGGGAAAGGAAAGGATGGATCACATTTCCTCAGAAAAAATTATCTTGACTTATGAATTCAGTCTGAATAAGTTATTGGCCTTTGGCATGGGTGAGCAAAAGGGATTGCGGTGAGAGAGGACGAGGAGACTAAGTAAGCTCCAAGGCGGAAGGCTAGGGCTATGGAGCTGGTGGTGTTGGTGGTACAGGTGCTGGAAGGGAAAGATGTAAATGAATAAGAAATAAGATGATTCTGGAGAAAGTAGAAAGTAGAATCTGAGCTTTCCATGGCTATGCTGTATGTATAAATTGGAATTGCTACTCCCACACTATGCCACTGCCATCAGAGGGCAAGGGTTGGATGCTCAAATCTGTTATGTGGAATAACTCATGTTTTTGAGGTGGAGAATAAAGAAACTGGAGAAAATGTAATTTTACCAAGTGTTTTATGTACCTGTAATCTAGAGAGTAAGCTTTTATACTCGTACAGCAGCAGTCGACTACCACTCCGGCCTTCTTTGAGTGAGGAGCAGCGCAAGGTAAAAAAAAGTAAAAGTAAAGAAAGTAAAATAGAAAAACAACCTTTTCCCCGGGAGAGTGATGAAGATGGGTAAAAAACGACGAGAATTACGCATGGAAAATCCATAGACGAGAGAGAGAGAGAGGGAGGGAGAGAGAAAGCGAGACAGGATGTGAATTACTGCTTGGTAAAAATATCTGACTCTCCTTAACTCAATGAAAGTATGTGGGACTCCTTTTGAAAGCCATTAGAAGGGTTACCTATTTCATTTTTGTCTTGAGGAAGACGGGTCCATGTGCGGGTAAATGGATGTAGTTATCCGGGATATTGATGGAAGGCTGGAGGAGTTGTAGTGGTAGTGGTAGCGTGTGTGTGTTTGTGCGATAGCAAGCGTAAAAGAGAGAGTAAAGAATGGAATGGATATGTGAAGTTGGGAGAAGTGAGCGTAGACTTGGAGAGAGAAGGAAGACTGAAGGGAAGAATAGAGAGAAAGGCAGAGAGAAAGGGGGAATGGAAAGAGTATGAGAGGACTTTGAAGAGTGAAGCCATTGAAGCTATATCTTTCCATTCCTTTCTCACTGTCGATTACGACAATCCATGTTAGGATGCAGTGGTAGTAGTAGTGGTGGTGGTAGTGGTGGTGGTGGTGGTGGCGGCGGTGGTGGTGGTAGGAGCATGTGGAACGATGTGATGCGATGCCAATGCTGCTGCCTTTGGTTCTGGCTCAGTCTCTCTCTCTCTCTGGTTCTGGTTCTCGTGCCGATGCGGTGCGGAAAAGCTGCGCAAAAGCCGGCCAAGTTTATGGCACTCTATTCCAACCCGGGTTTTTCTTTCTCTCTCTTTCTCTCACCCGTTCCGGCCCTTTCCTCCTTTTCTCCGTCGGCTCTTGGTTCGTGTTGTTACCCACATCCATCCACATCCATAGACACACATACACACACGGAGAGTCACACACATACAGACACACACACCTACAGCTAACTCCGGGAGAAAAGTATTTTCTCTCTCGACGGTTTTGTCCAGCACACACTGCAACATAGCGAAGGAAAGGAACGGCAGAGATACAACAACCCTGGTCTGGTCTGGCCTGGCCTGGTGAGGGGAGTCAATGGAATGGTATAAAAATCCATTCTAGCTCATACATGTTACATTAGATTACGTCAAAAAGTACATATCGCCGCCTTTGCTTTGGAATGGTTTACGGGCGGTCTTCTCTCTTCCTCGTACTGAGTTCTTAGCCCGCTCTGTCTCTTCTCTCTCAGGGTTTACGCCGCTATTTTTTGCTCTCTCTCTCTCTCACACACACTCTCTTCTCTTGTACTTGTACTCTGTGTTTGTGTTTGTTGCGAGAGAGAAAACGAAGACGACAAAGAGAGGACACAAATAGAGAGGGACGTCCGTGAGGATCCGTGTGATAGTGTGTGTCTGTGTGTGTATTTGTTTCAAGACTCAAGTCTCATGGAAAAAAAGTAAGTGGATTCATAGAAGGGAGAAGTTATGGGAGAGACTGGAGCTTAGTTTGGGGGAAGATATCGCAGATACGACGAGAATACGACTGTGAGAGAGAGAAAGAAGAAGAAAAAAAAAGAAAAGACGAAGAAGAAGAAGGAGAAGAAGAAGACAAAAATTTTTTTTATATATAAATTAATTTTTTTTGGTGCTTTATTCTGTCGTACGTTTCGTATTCGTTTTCGTATTTGGTTTTCCCTTTCGTATATTATTCTCTCCTTGTGCTTCCATGAGAAAGTTCTTCATCACTGCCTCGACCCACATCTAATTTCTATATGGAGTCAGTTCTATGCACCAAGGAGACGATCAACGTGACAACAACAACTGCCCAGCACACCTACGACACGATAGCGACGACGACATCGCCTCCAATCAACACTATCGTCAAGTACCATGAGAACACATTACCCAGTTCGTGGTCGCCTTGTGAATAATCCAAGGAAAATCTGTGATTTACGAGTTGTGATAAAGTGTAACTCCGACGGTAGTTACTCTCTCCACTCTAACTAGTCCAAAGCCATCTACTCAGTCAGTGTGCATCCCCATGTATCTGTTCTTTTTACCTCTCTCTCTCTCTGTCTTACCAACGTCTCACCCAAAGAAACAAACAAACTAAACAACACCACAACCACACACACACACACACTCTCTCTCTCTCTCGCACTCTTCTATCCCTTCAATTCTTTCTCACTCCATAACGTCAACCTCTGATTAAAAATCAAAACTATACCGTCACTTATTTCCTCTCCAATAGAACAAGGACCACTTCAGAGTACCGTCAGTCTACACCTACAACTACAACCACAACACCTCTTAAGCTTTCCTCGGACCTCATCATCGTAGGACTTAAAAAATAAATTATTTCATCAAGTTTTAGTTTCATAACCAATACTATACGGATACTACCAGTCTTCAAAAATTCTTTACGTTTTTAAAAAAATATTTTGGTTGCCCTCTTGTTCTTTGGGATTTTTAATTAGTCCGATTGACCGCTCGGCAAAAGTTTAAAAAAACACTACATAAACAGAAGCTACAAAATCCCAAATTAAAACCAAAATCAAAATGCAGTGAAATGTTTGAAAGAAAAATACAAATTCAAAAAATTATAAATCAAAATCCAAATTATTTGATTTAGATGTTTGATACACATGGGGAAATAATCTTAATTATAAATTCAACAAAATATGTGTCAATCTTCTTCAGCCCAGTGCATTAAAACAAAGTGGAAAGGCATGTGCTCTTCTCCTAGTCAGTCAAAATCATCAAAATACAAACAAGGAATTTACAACCAACATAGAAATCATTAAGAGGAACAAGTCGTCCCTTCTTTTGAAATTGTGTAATAATTAGTGACAACATTATTTTGTTCTCTGTTTCTGTTCTACTGGTATGTGTTTCTGTGGAGTGTTTAATATAAATATATATAATATATTACCACCATATTTCCAATTCCACCCAAATTTTTAACTACAACAAAAACAAAATGTTTTCTACATTTTATCGTTTCTGTGATACAATAAGAAAGTTTATACAGCAAATTTAAAACTTACGTCGTGCATAATATGTGTGAGGAAAAATGAATACATAGTATTAACAACGGCAGTTTCCAGTTTTGTCATTAAGAATATATTTATAGTAATCATTCAAAAAATGAAGGATTTTCTAAAAAAAATCTTGATTACAAATATATCAAATAATTATTAAAATTTAATTATTAACATAATAATTAAATATCAGATTTTTCACACACACACACACAAAAAGAAAGTATACCAAAAGTTTGCAAAAACAAAATTGCATCAAATTTGAAATTCCACGTTGTTCACGTGTTCACGAGTTTTCGGGGTTGCATTCAAAAATTAATTAATTCAGCCATTTCAGTTGTAGTAGAGGACCTTGTTTTCGTTGTCGTATTCGTACTGCCTTTTCAATTCTAGACGTGGTGAGGAGAGGGTTACTACTGACGTAGTTATATAGATGTAGTAGGTATTTATATACTTGATAGAAACAAAAACATCCATATAACTATACACCAATTTTCCATTTCCATTGAACTGTCAAGGTCAGAGTCCGATAAAGTAGTTGTAATAATAATAGTATAATAATAAGATGCTATGCTATATACAAAGAGTCAACTATTATACCTTTCCTACTCGGGAGTCGAGAGCTTAAAGGCTCGTACCTTTGACTACACACACACACACACACTCACTCTCTTCCAAATTATGGAGCATGTCTGATGTATTTTCATTTTCCTTGAAAGTATTCGATTCCAAGAGGGGAGCGAGGAATGAAAGGCAAAAAGAAAGAAAGAAAGAAAGTAAGGGAAACCAATGCTAAAACCTAAAACCAGTGCCAGAGCCAGACCTTTACACTATAGTAGTAGTAGTAGTAGTAGTAGTAGTAGTAGTAGTAGTAGTAGTAGTAGTAGTAGTAGTAGTAGTAGTAGTAGTAGTAGTAGTAGTAGTAGTAGTAGTAGTAGTAGTAGTAGTAGTAGTAGTACCTGTAACTTTTTGATGAGTAGAAGAGAGAAGAGTAAAGGAAAGGTAGATGGCTAACGTAAATATATCTGTAGAAACAAGAAGTTCACATCCCGAGACTATCCGCTCAACTCTTATCTCCGTCTCCATGTATTTAGAACTCTACTATCTATCTGGGCCTGGCCCTATACTTTTGAATATAGGGCATATATAGCTAATAATGAAGATTTTTTTTGTATTTTCCTCTTTACTTATTTCTATTTCTTACATTGTACATTCATAGAGCCAGTTTGTACAGCATGAAAGACAGAGGTAGAGAGGAAGAGAGATCTAAATTTATTTCCCAGTTGTAAGGTAAAAAAAAACTTTAGTTGTGTAGGAACTCTAAGCCTGAGATTTACACTGGAAGTTTCGTGGTAAACTCCTACTTTGTTTCGTGCACTTTAACTCTATTAGAGCGTAGTAGTAGTAGCAGTAGTAGTATCAGTATTCGTATACTGCATAGAGAGAGAGAGAGACGGTGAGCGTAAGCTACCGGTATTTGTATTTTGTCCATCCCATTACCAAGGCAGGGCTTTCAGGCTACACTCTACATATGTTACATTCTACATTCGAGGGTTCGACATGCAACTTTTGCTACGCGCTATACATAAAGGAGTATAATATATTTTGTAAGGACGTATATATATAGCCGGTGCGGGAATGTGCTGCTGGGATAGGTGGAGGGAAGGCGTTGTCCAAGTCAAATATCTGTAGTGCTGTAGTCAGCAGTCGTGTTCGGAGTGCTGTAGTCCTAAGTCTCCAAAGACCTTTATAGGGGTGAAAGTATATGCATTGTAGATTGTAGATGTAGTGTCTTACTCTCTCTCTCTCTCTCTCTCTCAGGCTGGCAGCCTTCCGATATGGTATGGCCATTATGTAGGTATATATCACACAACATGGACTGAAATAAGTTAAACTTTTTCTACATCTTGTCTCAAGTCATGTTGCTGGTGTACGAGGGAGTTGTTGTAACTATTTACCTAGAGCTAACAGAAAAATGTTGCTTCCAAGACTTCCAACTACTCGTCCCTTGTTCCTAATGACGTTTATTTACACTCCCCTACTAGGATTACACTCTCTCACTGTAGGATAGGGCTGTGCAGTAGTGGTGGTCTGGATGTATGTAGTAGAGGAGAGGGCCAAACTTGGTAGCGGGAGGTATGTGCATAAATAGCTAGGCTCTCCCTCTCCCCGTCTCGACTACATATTATTATGTAGACTCTCTTCACTTGCACATGGATGAAATGAATTCACAAGTCAACGGAGAGGGAAGAGTGGAAGAGTGTAAGGTTTTACACTGCACACTCCAAAGTCACAATATTATTTCCTCCGCTTCTTCTTTCGTCTTCTTTCGTCTTCTTCTTCTTCTTATTTCTTATGAAACATTCCGCGTTCCTCATTCCTCCCGTCCTCCTCCGAGTGAAATAATAATGAACCTAGCGCAACAACATTTCTCAAAATGTGTTTCTGAGACTCACTAAACTATGTACAGTGTACAGGGGAACATACAAGACACTACAAAAAAAACTGCCAACGTACCAACTACCAACAAAAAAAGAGCGATAAATGGAACTTCTAGGATTCTTGTCTTGGAGTCCATCTAGGATTTCATGAGATTTTTCTCAGTTTTTCTCTTCTTCTTCTCTTTCTTCTTAAGAGGAGTGCAAGATATTTTAAAATTCTGAGAATCATGTCTTTCTGATTCTGGGAAAAAGGCTCAAGTTGAATTGCATTGAGCCATGCCATTCCATATGCCATGAGACATGTCCATGCTGATACTGATACTGATAGTTGATGTTCTCGTGTGCGGTGATCGTCGAGTCGATGGGATGGTGATGGTGATGGTGGGAGGAAGTCAGTCAGTATGCATAGAGGAAGAGTGAAGACAAGTGATGCACGAGCGCTAAAAATATTAAATACAGCTCTATATAGCACGTGTATAGTCGTATGTAGTCGTCATCATTTCAACTTCAACACTTTAGCTTTTTCAGTATTTTTGAGTGCCAGATTTTTGTAATATTACGATGTCGAAATGACGAAAATACAATAAATTCACGTTTGGGATAAATTACAAAACAAAAATAATAATGCTCCACACACACCAAAGAAAAAAGAAAATAAAGGAAAGAGAAGCAAGTTTCAAAGTTGAGCGTTGTGTGCACTGCTTCGCAGGTCGTTGCTCGTAGTCGTAGTTCCTTTCGTCTTTCGTCTTCGTTGTGCTTTGTATTGCCGTGTGTGTGTGTGTCTGATTGTGATTTTTCTTTGTTAATTTGAACTGGAACTCTCTCTCTCTGTTCCATGCTTCTCTTTCTCTTCATTCATCCATTGTCTATTCCTTCCCTCTCATTTGTTTTCACATCTCTCGCTCGTAGCGTTCGAAATTACGAGTCAGAGTGAGTGAAACTCTATGGAGATCAGAATGTAGAATATAGAACAATCCTTTCATTGGGATATCCTAATCTGTCTAATGTTTGTAAACATCTGTGGATGGAGACTGTCGAGATGTAGAGACATGTGTCTTTCCGCTATAGGTACTCGCGCAGAGGTATCACATGTGTGTGTGTGGACGCGCCGAGTGAGAGCTATCAGTAGGAAATCTCATAATAGGGATATTTATGTATCCAGGGCCGGAGCCGGAATCAATACTGCACTTCATTTACTAATGCACTTTTTTTTGTAGGTTTTTGCCAACTATAATAATCTTTAACAGCATAGCCAAAGGAAGATGATGAGTGTGTAGAATGCAGGTAGGTAGGTAGGTAGGAAGGTACGTAGGTAGGTAGGTTCGTTGGTAGGTTGGTAGGTTGGTAAGGTATGCATTACTAGAACCTCCTACTCGCACAAAAACTCTTACATATGGGAGTAGTTCTTCCAAAAGTCGATTGATATTCGGATTCGGCCTCGTACACGTGGCAAATGTACACAGGGTTTCCCATAGTCTCAACTCTCTCTCTCCACACACACACACACACAAAGGAAAAGAACTTACTGCAAAACCTATACAAATTGCTATGGAAGGATTTTCTATTATTTTTTCCTTTTAAAATCCAGTGCACGTCCCTTTGTCTAACAATAAGAGTCCATTACTCTTTTAGCAATGAGGTACTTTATGAAATTAATATCAGATTATTACAGCCCAGTCAAAGTCTTAAATTACCTACCTACCTACCTAACTACCTACCTGTAAATATTAAGGAAAAAGAAATACGATTTAGGAAAACAACACATTTTAAAATATTAGAAAAAAAGGCTAGAAATTTATTTCCTGGAAGTTTATTCGTATCTTAATTGGCCATGTAGACTTAATTTAAAAATTTCTATTGAATTTTTGTGCTTTATGTATATCCTATAGTATAATAGGCAATGTAGTTATCCTACTTAATGAATTCATTAATCCCTTTTTAAGATAGACCAAGTGAAGAGACAGACACAAGTTAGGAGACAGACAGACAATTAGCGGAGTGGTGTTAGTGTGAGTGTGAAGACTTAAGACTGAGAAAAATGTCATGTTAATATTATATAAGTAGCTATATGGATGCTCTCAGCTACGCCAAGACCTTTGACTCTGGTTTTGTTTGGTTTTTTTCTTCTTCTCTATAATTATGCGGAGTGAGGATTAAAGTTTTTTTTACTAGTAGAATCCAAATGTGCTTTGTGTAATAGTAGAAGGGGAAAAGATGGGAATGGAAATTGAAATGGAAGTCATACTATATATCATACCATACCATACTATATTATAGTACCTACCTAGTAGTGCTTTTAGAGTTGAATTTTTCTTTCTTAAAACTGAGTTGTAATGGGATTGGAATTGGAATATGGCAAAGGGTTATAATATCTGTAGTTTTTTTTTGAGGAGGGGGGGGGGGCATTTAAAAAGGAGGAATAGACAATAATAAAAGGTTAAGTCGTGGTTCAGCATTTCCCTTCCGTTGTCTGTAGTGTGTAAGTACTTGAGTGAAGAGAAAGCTTTGTCACAACTTTTTTTCCTCCTCTCTTTTAAGCCCAGGCACGCTTTCCCCTCCTCTTGACATGTATATTATAGAGTTGAGGAAAGTTTTGTAAGAGGCTTAGTTTTTATTTTGCTACATGAAAAAACATACATTAATGTGTGTAGAGAGTAGTAGACTGTAGAATAAACGACTACTGTCTAGTGAGTAGTACCACCGGTATTTATTTTGTTTTTATATTATGGTGGAATAAAATATATATGAAAAAATAATAGTTTCCCCCCTCCTATTTTACATGCTATGTATTGGTTATATTTTGAGTTTGTTTATGACATTGAGATTTTGAGACATTCCAGGCACATATTATTTTGTATTGTTTTGAAAATATTTTTCTTCATTCAAATAAATTTGTTTTTTGATTACTCACACAAATAGAGAAAAAAAGGAGAGTCAGAAAAAAAAATCGATTTGTCATCAGATCAGATCCATGGAAGAGTTTGGAAGAAAGATGATGATGATGATGGTGGTGAGGTGGAACTGTAGGAGTGTGATAAATGCTGATAGTCATGTCAACATTGATATCTGTACACTTGGACTTTCATTGGAAAAGTTCCTTCAGACTCAGACAGGCTAAAATCATATAGCCAATAATATAAACCCTTGGTTCTATAGATAAACAAATAATAAATAAATTCAAATAAATAAATGTGTATAAAACACATAATAATGTGTATATGTGTATAAATACGTACGACTACAAACAAGGACGACGACGACGACGACGACGGCGGCAGATGTGTTTAAAAAAATGGCACGAATAAAAAGATGACTGACTGGTTACTTGTCTATGAGACAAAAAGAGATGAATGAGATTACATGAGCTGTAAAGGGAAGTGAAATCCATCAAAACTGACACCTCCCCTGTTTTACCACTCTCTCCCGCTCACTCACTCACTCTCTCTATGTTTCTCTCTCTCTCTCTCCCGGTCTCTTGGATGAAGGATTGAGCAATGGCGATTTTGTTTCCCTTCGCACGCAGAGTACAGTCAACAACAGACAAAGAGAGAAAAAAAATAATAAAAAAAATAAAAAAATAAAATAAAAAAAGTTGTGTCGTTTCTGTGAAGTGGAAGTTCATATCTCGCTCTCTTACGCTAAAAAGTATAGTCTGTATTTGTTTGTTGTGTGCACACCTTCTGCTGGTACAGGAATGAATTGTTTTTTTTAATAATATGTATGATAATCATGTTATGCGTGTTATTATGTCCGTTCCCACTCTCCCTTCCAGTATGATTAACATAATATAAGGAGTTTTTAAAAGAAAGAAGGTTTTACACACAAGGGTGAATAATAATATATATAATATTTGATATATACATGGTTATAATTATAAATATTATACAGAAACTACTCACCTCTCATAAGCGGGAATTTAATGCTTATAATATATGTATATTTGTATGTTAACTAACCGAAAGTTAACCAAGTTTGTTGAGCTACACACACAAAAAGTAAAAAAGTTTCTACGAAATAATATATTCAATTCAAATTAAGTTTTGAATTTCTAAGTTAACTCTTAATACTTGGACGACACCGCCTCAAATTTCAAATAATTATGTCTTGTAAAACGTAAAAAAGAAATATATCTAATTATATATCAAGCATCATAATATTAATAATTATATACTAACTCGTGAAAGTCAATTCCAATATTGAAAGAAACCAAGTATGTGAAAAGTGATTTTTTTTACGAATATACTATACACACACAAAAAAAACTATCGAAAGAAAAAAAGGAATCAAAAAATCGTTTTAAACTATTCAAATATTTGAGACATAAGGAGAAGTTAGACGGAAATTACTAATTTAGCAAGATGCAGATGATCCTAGTGGCAGGCGGGTAAGTTCATTTAAATGTACCCATCACCCCTTTTAATTATGTACATGTTTGCACTACTTTACAACTGCTTTAATTAATGGCATATACATCTATACATTCTATAAATCCACCAGAGCTCAAACAAAGCATTTGCACAGTACCAAATAAAAGCTTATTAATAATTAGTGTGCGTATTCGCACCTTCAAAATCAATGTTAAAAATAGTAAACAAAAAATACCTACTTAACCATTCAATGAAATTGAGTAAATTACTAAAATAGGTTTTTCAAACAAAAATTGAAATAAAAGTGTGTAACATATTAGAATCTTGGAAGGAAAGCGACAAGTCGTGACGTCACTTGCTTCAAAGTCGAACTTGAATTAAATTGGAGGTATGAATAGCATACAGGTATTTGAATTGCAATTAGTGAATTAAATATTCTGTAAATTCACCCTCAATTCCTGTTGAGTTGAGCTCACAAAAACGGGAATGGTATCATTAGATAACAACGTCACCACTCCTACTCGGTGTCCGTGTTGATATTGATAGTTTGAGTGGTTCAAAATAGCCCATAAAAATATGGTGTTTACAAAGTGTTCTATTCTATTTGAATATTATTGATGTATTCCCGTTTTGTCATTCTATTTCAAGAGCTTATTGCACAATATTAAGCTTCATAGTGCAATCATGTGTATACATAGTATATCAATCGGCGCGCTACTGGAGTATGTACATTTTAAAAGCCTGCAGGGAAATCAAAAGCCCCTTACCTGTCTGTAATTGATTTTCGAGATTCCCTTTTGAAAAGGCTATAAATACGCCGCCAAATAAATACTCGACTGTATCCGATCAAGATCAAGATCAAAAAATATTTTTATTTTATATGTTTACATTCATGTGTCTCAATGACTATACAATTCCTGTTTTTAAAAAAAAACGTACCTACCTACCTACGTTTTATCCCTCAAGAAAAACTGACAAAATTTGAAATGGAAATACATACATTTAATACATTTTGGCCATGCGGCCATGCGTGTGGATTTTCATTTGAAATAGATGGAATTCTCAAGTGCTTCCTTATTGCATTCCTTTTTATCCTACATTCCAATTTCACTTGGAGCCTATCTCCTCTTTTTTATTTTTTTTTACATTTCTAAAATAAAAATTATTTCCATCTAAAACTATATACGGACGAATACGGCCCATGTTCAACTTATTTCTTAGGAAATTTCAATGAAATTTTTGTTTTTTGAGTTTGAAAAAAAAATTCATGAAATTTGAATTTTTATATTTCTTGGAAATAATTCTTATTCGTGTGTTAGAAGGCTCCATATTAACCATCTTGAGGATGATGCATTTAATTCCAACTGGAGGTGGAACTTGTAATCTGTAAAAGATACGGAATCGGAATCATATGTTTCTTGGTAGCTGGAAATAATGTGTATGGTTGTATGTAGTAATGAATATGCATATTCACAAAAATTAGACGGAGATGAAAATTTAGGGTGATGTCAAGATGTGGGAATAAGATATTAATGAATTACATCTTTCAGAAATGAAGCTCGTTTAATTCTAAAATCTACTTTGTTGATGTTGGCAGTTGTGTTGAGCTTGGCGCGAATATCTGTAGCCTATATACTATTAACGTGGAGCAACTTCAAACTACATAGTCACACCACACGAGAAACGAGAAAGGACTACCATCTCATATGTCGACGTCTTCGCCTTTATGCCTCGAGTTTTCCCCTCTTTTAATTTTAGGAGTACTCACTCGGCTGTGCTCCGATTGCATTAATCATGGAAAGATTTAGACCTAAAATGGAAATGAAATATAATAGGATTTTGGAAGAAGAAGATGTGCCATGTAATGTGGGAGTTAGTTTTGAGTAGGGATTGGGATGCGAAGGACTCGTCCTACTAATTCCAGCTAATAAGAAACATTATTATTGTGCTATTTTACGGGAGTAGTGATGTGAAAGTGTCTCGTACTTGAGACTTGAGAGTTATGTGGAGCTTGTTCGTGGAAACGAGAGTTAAAAAGTACCTACAGCTACAGTCTCAGCTCCAATACACTTAACGCTCTCATTTTTGTTTAGACAAATAACACTGTACTTTTTGTGTGTGTGTTCGTTCGTAGTCGTAGTCGCAGTCGTAGTCGTACGTTGCTATATTTCTTCAAGTTGGATTATATTTGAAACCATGCACGCTCGTTCTCGTTTTCTTTTCCTCCTTCCTTCCTCGACTAACGGAGCCGGAGCCGGAGCCGGAGCCGGGGAAATGTAAACGTGTGCAGACGTACTCCGCTCCGAACTCCGAGAAAGACTCGAGTAATAATAATACAGAGAGGATATTATACAGTCAGTCCAAAAGAGTAGAGGATAGAGATAGACTCGCGGAACACTGTGTGAGAAACCTGAACATGTTTCGAATTTTTTTTCCAGCTCCGCCGGTACGGCTTTGAAACGTGAGGTAGTTTGGACAAGTAGTCTCTTCGGTTGTGGATAGAGAACAGAACTATAGCTTGAGAAACCTGAACCCTGTCGACTTTAACTTCGACTTCGAGTCGGTGTCGGTTTTGGTTTTTACTTTGGTGTTAGTATTCAAGTTGGTGCTGGAGTTTGGGCTGGAGCTGGAGCTGGAACTGGAACTGGAACTGGAGAAACTGACTTTTTTTTGCAGTATTCAGCCGTCGTCGTCGTCGGCTATAAATTACGTTGTGTATCGGTAATGGTCTCGGTCTCGGCTCTACATTTCGGTTCTCAGTTATAATATGCTTTCGACTTCGACTTCCACATAGCACGAGGCCTGAAAATCTTTCTAGGTAGTACCTACCTACCTACATTTATTTACACTACACACACTACTTCTGAGACCCTGAGCTATTAATCAAATCCATTCTATCATAAATCAACTTAATATTTTAAATTAAAAGCTGACAAATATGATTTTATGTTATTTATAATTTACAAATCCGACTATGAATGAACAGTATACATGTGTTTCATACACCTACGCCAAGGCCCAAGACCAACCAACACGGGATTACTTATTGTTTGTTCCGAGATTAAGGAATTTAGAACGTCGCTCACACACACAAAAATTGGGAACTAAGGTATAGATATATATAGGTATATAGAAAAACCTTCATAATATTAGTAGACGTTGTACAACCCTATAGTATCTGTACTCTGGAACATATTACATAATAAAATACATTCTTGGACTTTATTATCATTTTAGTGGTAGACCTATGGATGCTTAGCTTATCCTATATAGAGCCCTACCGATATACCATACCCTACCATACCATATGCTTTGATTTGATTTGTATTATGTACTCTCTGTTTAAAGAGTAATATACACAACATGCCATGGGAACACCGCATTTTCTTCACTGCAATAGTACTAGAGTGCTAGTAAAATTCGCAGTGGACGAAATGCGGTGTTTCCATGGTAAATTTTAGTACTTTACATTAAAACTATATGCACTGCTACGTAGGTATGGACGTAGGTGCAGAGTACAACACCAATGAGAGAATGTGAAACCCTACCGCAAAAACGGACATTTCTCTTACCGTTACCGTTACCATGAGCTTAGTCCCATACTTTTGTACCTGTTTTTAAATTGTGATGGTAATTATATGAATATTATTCCTATGCAGCCATGTACTATTTCTAGTGCTAGAACGTTAGTAAAGCCAATTACGATTTTTACATAGTTTATTTATTTTATTTATTTATTTATTGCTTAACTATAGCCATAGTTAAGCAATAAATATTCGAATTAAATAGGTACTTTGAAGTTAGTTTGATATGCCTACTTGCAGATATGTACGGCCGTTTGTGTGGTGCGATTTATCTCAGATCGTACTTACCGATGTATGAGGCTGTAATAATTCTAATTAGAATGAAACTTTGAATTTGAAGGGCAATCAAATGTGATTACAAAATTACGAAATGACGATGCTCATTACTAATTCTGGTGGCTCCTTGTAAATATTTGAGTTAAATGTGCCATGTTCAAAAATGTAAGATGTGGGAGGATGACAGAATATGTATGCCTATGCTCATATACACCCATGGCCAAATGTACAGCAGTATACTACCAGTACAGTAGGGCTGTCTTCTTACTCCTGAACTGACTCGTGGTATGATCCTGACGACGAAGAAGTTGTGAGTGAGATGCTTTAATGCTCTCGCGGTCGAGAAACATTTTAAATTAGAGAGTGTCGATTAGGGCTCTCAATGTCCAAGGTAATGAATATAAGATGACGTACAACTGTCCACGTAGAAACAAGCTCCCAAGATAATTTTCTTGCTCTCCCAAATGAAGTCTTGTAGAAAATAAAGTAGTGAAGAAAAAGTTTCTTTTCCGTCTTCCTCTTTTTCATGTGATCCCTTTTCTGAATTTCCCAAAAAATTTCCTGGACTTTCCTCGTTTCATTCTCGTTTTCCTAAGCGTGTGGTGTTCTACCACCAAGTATTTTTCCTTTCAACTCAACTTCTCTCTCCTTCTACGTATACGTAATTCGTACTTTGACCGTCTTTTAGTAGTTCTAGTCTCTCCATTATACACTCTCGCCTTTTTTCTTTTACAACTTCATGAAGTTCTAGTTTCAGTTTTATCGTGCTCCAAAAGAACTCACTTTACTACTCTGTGAAGATATAAAATTACAATAAACTCCAAACTCGACTATGGTTAAGGTAGGGAGGGAGGGGTGGGGGAGGGGTGTGTTAAATTGGGACGGTGTCCACATACATCAGTGCACTGTGCAAACAACTACTGGACTTGGTTGAATGGTGTATTTGTAACTTATGTAGGTAGCTCACTCAAAGTGCCTACCTACTCATATATTTGTATTCGGCGTGAGTATCGGCATCGGCATCGGCATCGGCATCGGCAACAGCATCGGCATGGGTGAAAGGTCCAGTCTGTATCTCTTTAGTATAAAGGAATTCAAGTATTAATTTAATACATTTTCATGAGGAACTCGAAATGGAGTATCCAGGTCGATTCTTGGTTACTTCCTGTGCTTCTCTGACTGAACCTGAACAGATGGACAAAGTAAAGTGAGTGAAAGACCAATGTTAGTTTTTTTTAGTCTATACTTTATAGCACCAGAGTCTAGTCAGTAAACAGATAGTAAGGTAGGTGGTATTCCATTAGCCATACTTTGTCTTTTTTCCGCCCAAGGTACAGAACATAGCAGAGCAGAGAGAGAGAGATAGGTGAGGTATGTAACCCTCATTTTTTTTGTACGTCTACCCTCCACCTCCACACAAATGTTACAGCTGATGGAATACAATTAGCTCACTGTTCATTTGATATCTCTCCCAAGGACAGGACCAGAACTACTTACTCCAATACTTTTCGTTTTGAGATTTTTACTGTGTGTAGAATTCTAGAATTCTAGACGGATTTTTTTTTAAACAGGACAAGCTATATGTAGGGACTATAGGGACATGTGTCGAAAAGTGCGAGCATGGTAGTTGAAGCATAAAATTACAGACACATTTTCTGGCGCTTAATTATCCTTCAATTTAACACGTCTTGAGTATTTTGAGTTCTCGAGTCTTGATTGACTGTCCTCCATGTTTTCTATGTGCAGTAGTTCTACTTCCACTTCTGACTTCTATAGATACCCAACGTCTCCTGGCCTGGCTGCCTGGCTCCTTCCTAACTCCAATTTGCAATTTACCAAACGTCAATCGTCAGTCGTCATCATCATCATCACCCTCGTCACTCCTTCCGTCATTCCCTAAAATCTGAAGAAATATGGTTCGAGTTCAAATCCTTTGGACGAGGCTTCTTCCTAAAGTTGCTTACTGTACACTGATTTAATAGCACTCACTCAAATAAATCGATCAGTCAACAACATACAGTATTGCAGTGCATTTCTGTTTCCATTATAATAATTATTACAGATAGGTACCTACCTACATTAAAACTTGTGCAAAAATTCATATAGTTGAGCATAATGTTTGAAAATACTGAAAATAGTATACTAAAAACTATTGAATAAAATAACCATGCTGGAATGTGAGTTGGACCTGTGACTAATAAGACTTTTGAAAGCTATTACAAATGACAATTGAAAAGGAAAACGAGATTGAGAGAGACTCCACTTGGAGTCTGCGACCGTAATAAATGTCCCACACACTAAATTCTCTGGTCCTCCTATGCCTATGAACTCTCGACACAACTGTCAAACTTTGAACAAACTAAAACCACTAAAATGAATGGGGGGAGACAAGCTTTGAATGATTTGTAGGAATTTAATAATCTGACGTAATAATGTGTTGAAATGGGAATGGAAGTTCATGCCAATGGTATATTTATAGTGAACACATATTGTAATGATTTGAAACACATTAGTTTCTAACACTGTATACTATGTCACTGGTCCTATATGCATTCTGGATCTGGAGCATATTCATTATAGTGTAATTTGTACATTAATCTCCTTCACCCTTATTCTCTCTTGAGAGCTAAAGAAATTGAGGGAAAGGGTGAGTGAGAGACCTTGGGAACAACTGGTTATAATTTGGCACAGGGTGCTGGAAAATAAACTTGGAACCGCGCTCTTATCTACTGTATTTTTTTTCTACTTCGCAAGTCTAATCATTTTGAACTAGGTATATACTGTTTCTTTTTTGTATTTAGCCAGTCTGGCATGTGTTTGGAAATGTACACAGTACAATGATATATATATTTATTCAGAAAACGTTTTAAGTCTAATCGCTACCTCATTCACTCATTCAATATGCAGTGCGTATACCTATACCTATACCTATACCTATAAGAAAAATCTCTCAAGCCATAGTGTGCTCACCTTCTTCGTCACCGTCCTTTGATTCTCGCTCTAGCGGAAGAAATTGTATCATAAAGAAAGAAAGAGCAATATATATGGAAACTCATACCTCACTAAATCTGTATAGAATAAACTTTTCTGAATGTACCTACCTACTTAGGGTGCATTAGTATTTTGGATCCTGGATCTGTGGAGATGTTTTTTGCTTCCTTGTCCTTCTTCTTCTTTGAAACCCATTCATAATTCATGCCGAATATGCCGATAGTCATATATTAGTAAAGCATTGATATAGCTACACCTGCGTATATTTATGTATATGCTTTCTTTGTGAGGGAAATCAATTCTAATCCAATTAATGACAACCTTTAGCTTGAGTGCTAAAGGAAAGTCGGAATGTCGTAATATTTATTTAGTCAGTGTAGGAATAGAATACACATATTATTGTTGCTCCAATAATTATTTCATTTTCTTTAGGCTTACGCAAATTAAATTATTTTGATTAAAATACTCAATTCCCCATTCCGCAGCAAGACAGCCCACATCATCATTCATAATTATTACAAATTGCATTACCTTCCAGCTCAATCTTGATACTAATGTAATACTAGACTTAGTACATTTTGAATTCATGAAAGATGCATATAAAGCTATCTACAACATGAAAAACTGCATAAATTTCTATAACTTTGCAAAATGATTTCATCAAATATTTTAAACATTAAGAAACGTTTCAATTAATTTCTTTTTCAAACGTGTTCAATGTAAAATATTAATTTACCAACACAAAATTCAAAAATTTAATTTTTACTACTTTTTTTTAATTGCAAAAACGCTTACTTAAATTATTTGAAATTACTTATACTTGTAAAAATTTTGAAAAATCATCGATTTTTACCTAATTTGAACCTTTTATATACGTCACAACTTACATATTTTTTTTTGAAAATTCAAAACATTTTTTAGTTACAAGTCTAATCGAAATTGAAAGCTTGCATAGTGTATTTATGAATATAAAAATTAGAATAACTGATATTGACATATAACATAGCTTACAATGCTATTCCTTCTGTGCCATATTGCACCTTCACCAGTGCAACATTACAAAGTCAGTCAAAATACATATTCCTACCTGTACATATATATATAGATGATATTATTCACCACAACTTTTTGAAACATTGTATAAACTTTAAAGCTTCTTTTCCAGTTGTTCTTGTTCAAGTATTTTCCCAGTTCCGTCAAGAGGGACAGTCCCAGCTGAGAATACTCAACTTTCTCAAACAAGTTTGTTGTGAAGTACAGCTGCTCATTATCCTAAGACAAGTTAATAATGAATTTCCTTCTGTTCCTAACTCAAAGTCGCGAGTGTAAAATCAAATTATTTGAGTGTGTAGTTAGTTCTGTTCTAATCCTCCAATGATGTAGCCAGTTCCGCAGTAGTACAGTTTTGACTGTGTGAGAATCCTTGCATTTCCAAGTCTATTGTTTCCATGGTCCTTGCAGCTAATGCCCAGAACAATAGGCTCTAATTATACCTACTATCCTGACTGACTCCTCCAATTTACTCTTTTTGGAGAAGGTATATACATATAGTGGGTCGTGTACATAATTGATTGCCTCCAATATTTTGGCATGGAGTGTAGCAGTGTAGGCTTAGGGTAGGTAGTTCATATTTGCACATAGTATATATTTATATATAAGTAATGAGTGACGTATGGTCTGTCGTCTGACTGTCCCTTATACACAGGACGGAGAGAAAGTATGAAAAATTGAATGAAAGGCTCAGCTCCATAAATTGTGTCACCGTTCAAGGAGGGTTCAAGTTGATGTGAGTAAGTGAGTACAGAGCCTCCACCTCCTGCGCAAGTCTTCCGCTCGAATGGAATAATGGACTGGAATGGAAAGGGAGTGAGAAGTAGTGCTAATAATTATAAGTTAGGTACGCTCCTTCCCATAGAGAAAAAGAGAGAGACAAACTATGTATAGTAAATTATAGACATTGTGGCATCCACATCGGACTCGACACGGGTATTGGAATAAACTAGTGAACCAGTTTTTATATGTTATATACCTCTCATTAGAAATCGATCCTCACTGAAATGTGAGACTCTGGCTCTGGTTCTGGCTCCGGCTCTGGGAGCTCGTCGACTACCAAGTGTTCGCAAATATTTCGCTGATAATAATAATTGTTGAGCATGTCCTTTCCCTCTTTTCCCTCAGCGCCCGTCTTCCTTTTTTTTCCTTCTTCTTTCTTTTCTTTTTCCTATTTTTTTTTGTTTTATCCTATAGGTAACCCTTTTTCTTTTTCCTCTCCATGTAACTCTAATAGGAATAAATTGTACGGTAATTTTTTTCTCTCACTCTCTCCCTAAATTCATGAACATGAAAATGAAAAACCAAAGCTCCTGTCCTTGTGATATATGATGAACTTTTGCTCCTTCCTTGGAATGGTAATGGTGTGTGCAGGAGATACATAGATCAAGGAGAGGAAAGTTCGACAGAGTCTTTATTTGGTGTGTATGTGAATGAGAAGATCCACGAGTATACTTATACATATATGTGTGTCGGATCCACTTCGGGGTGGTCTTATGGTGTACTGTGTACAGTTTCATTTTTTCCATTTTTGCTATATAGTTCTAGAAAAATTCCCTTGGTGGTGATGGTAGGAAGGAAGGGAGTGGAGACTCTGTAGACACGTTTTAACGGTAACGGCGCGGCGGCTGAGGAAAAAAGAGTCTTTAAAGAATTTAGTATGTCAAGTATATGGAGAGCAGATGGAAAGAGAGAGAGAGGGAAGCTGTTTCGTGTGGCCATAGTTATAGTACAGGGAGATGGAAAGGGAGAGAGACATAAGTAGAAAAAGAGAGCCTACAATTTTGTTCTGTTCTTTGCCGGGAAGTCGGAGGAAGTTGGAGTTAGGGTTTTGGGAGGGGAGGTTGCATGGTTGGTTTTGGTTTTGTTGGGTTTGGTTCCCGTGTTGGTTTTTGAGATGCTTGCGTATACGTGTGTGTGTGTGTGTGTGTGTGTGTGTGTCGCTCTCTGTCTGCCTGTCTGCCTGCCTGCCTGTCTTCTTTCCCTCTGCCTGTGTAAGTGCGATACGAGAAACTCCGAAAAAGAGGGAGCGAATGTATGCATTATTTGAAGGGAAATCGGTTGAGTACAGGAAGGTTCTTTTCTCAGTACAGAGTGTGAGCGCTTGCCAAAAGGTTTCAATTGCGAAACCTTCAGTTCTCAATTCACACTTATTCTGTTTAGACCTATGTACACTAGTTGGCAAGCACACGAGAGACATATAGGAAGTCAGAGGCAGGGTCCGTAGTCATAGCCAAAGCCAACGTACACACCATACCAGTCCATACCGTAGCATAACATAGCATAGCATAGCGGTGCATGCACTGAGCAAAAAACTCACTTTATACATTATTTTCCCAGAACCATTACCAAATCCCAGTTCCAGTTCCAGCAGCTTACAATTAGCCAAGCATAGCGTAGCCTAGTCATATCATAGTACATCCTGGAATGACTAACTACACATAAACAGACACCCTTCCTCCTTCACACATACACACACACAGATTCACATCTCACATGAGAATCTGCATTATCTCTCCAACTTGTGTGTATATCACTAGGAAAAAAATCCGTACATAAGGTAAGCACCACGACATGACAGATCAGTATTAGAGTTTGCTTTCAGCCGCCCTCCCTCCCCCTTCCCACTCCCCAATACCATAGACAAATTATCTGCGTCGAGATAAGGAACAACTTAACAACACGTCCCGACAACAAACACATAGTCATCCCCACAACCTCCTTTTCTTATTCTTTTCTTCATCTCCTTCTCGTTTTTTGTCCGTCTCTCTCGCTCTCTCTCTCTCTCTAACTCTTGAGCACGAGAATGAAAGTTACAATCAGATCAAGCCTCACCAAAGAAACTAAGAAACACACAGTATAGATTCCCCTACGTTGGAACATTGCTCTCGAAAACAACATGTTTGTAGAGTTTGATACTGTAGTTGAGTTTACAATTTTCTCCTGTCATTTTGCCCGCTGCCTCATTATCTCGTGGTGGATTTCGATTTCGGTGTGAGGGACTTATTGGAAATTGGAACGTGGACGAAGGTCAGACGGGGAAAGATATAAAACTTTCTCTCAACTAACGTGTCTAAAAGTCTCAATCCAAATCTAATACAAAGTTTGAAAAAAATAAATTTCTTCTTTAAAATACTGATAAAGTACGAGTCAGCAACAAAAACAGGAACAACTCAATTTTCACCACTTCAGTTTGTTTGGATTTTGGATTTTCAAAAAAAAAAAGAAAAAAAAAAGAAAAGAAAGAAAAGAAAAGAAAAGAAATGCAGAGGTTAGAAGGAAAAGTTAGAGAAAAAGGAAAGTAGGACCAGAACCAGGACCAGGACCACCATACCACGGCACGTTTTCCTGGACAAAAACAACAACAGAAACACTTGTGTGATCTCACTCAGTGAAGATGTAGACACGTTGCTCTGGAGTGTCTCGAGTCTTTAGCTAAACGCTTCAAACTGTCATTACTCCCAAAAACTCGAGGTCAAACTCACCACAGCCACACACACACGATTCAAAGACACACACATACAATACTAAGAGCCCGCTCAATTAAATTCGGTCACTCGTGGGTGTCGGTCGAGTGCAAAGTTGAATCAATAATCCTCTCCACGCTCTGTCTTTTACCTTTCGCTCCTGCTGCTTCTTCTTCTGCTGCTGCTGCTGCTGTCGTCGTCAGAAGCTCTTCTCTGATTCTATTCTCTCCTCCTCGGGTTCCGCTTCTCACATTGACAGAAACAAAGCTGAGTCCGTGTCCCATCTCGCTGTACATCTCCTTCTCCCGTCGACTCCACTCCCTGCCATTCCCATTCCATTCCATTCTCTCTCTCTCTCTCTCTGTCCTACTCCTCTCTGAAAAGGCAGAGGAGAATAGGAGACAAGCGGAATTTGAGAGGGCTGACGACGACGTCGGAGAATCAACAACTTGTTCGTCCTCTTCGTCTGTCTCTGTCGCCGTCGCTCCGTTTTTTCTTCTACAGCTCCAGCTCAGTCAGTGGTCCTCGTCCTCGTGTCCTCTCAAAGATTTCCTTCTCTCACATTGCAAGGTATACTGCTCCTAATAAGTGAGAAAGTTTGTACACATCAATAATACTCCTCCTCCTCCTATTACCACCATCACCTTCCCCGTGTCAACCATCACTTCAACTTTCAACACAATTACGGCCACGCTTCCTACTAACACTATTGAACTTGCTGAGTTAGTTTAGCCGTTCAATATAGTTGAGCATTTTTGTCTGGATTGCATCTCGATTAAAGTCTGGCTCCCTCCACCTCATCAACCCACTTCCGCATTTCCATAGAAAGTCTTCTTCCTCTTCCTCCTCCTCCTCCCCCCAAAAACAACTAGGAGGAAAAAAAAGGGAAAATAAATATATCTAGTTATTATAGAAGAGTGAGAGTTGGACTGTGTGTGCCGCCAGATACTTGTGAAAGGGGGAAGTGTCTGTTCTTGTGTCTCGTCTCTCCTGTCTCTGTCTCTGTCTCGAGTTGAGAGTGAGGAGAGTGGTGGAGGCTTGTGAAAAGAAGCCGCCGATGTGCAGTCACGCATAACAAGCAACAGGAAAGGAGTGTGGACGCTGCTCCTATACACTCTGCTCTGCACAGTCTACCTTTGCCTTTGATGAAGACTTGGAAGGAGAGTAGTAAATTGACATGTGAGGAAGTAGAATTCTCGGATTACTCTCTTTCTCTCTCTCTCCCACTTACATATCTGTACTTTTCAATTTGCCTTCTCGTCTCAAGCCAGAGTTAAGTGAAACTACAATCTACAAACTTACACAAGTAAAATAAAAATAAAACTTGGGAGAGAAGGACTTGAGGGAAATGGAAATAAATCGGGAAGGAAGCGAGCGAGAGTGAAGTAGGTAGGTAGGTAGATAGCGAGAGGATTGAGGAGGAAGGTCCAGTTGGATTCCGAATAGTATTTGTATTTTGAGACGGGCGGCTCAAGGACTGACTGCTCCTCTCTGGACGGACTTCGCTCTCTCAGCCAACGTCAACGCCAACGCCAACAACACACACAAATCCAGATTCAAACTTGGGCCCTGGAGTTTCACTGTCTTTCCCCTGTCTAACTTGGTTTTCCTCACTAGTCCCTATCTCCGTCACCGGGCCGCTCTTCTTCTTCTTCGTCTTCTTGAGGGATATAATTAAACATTTGTGAAAAGTGTGTGTGTGTGTGCTGTGAAGGGAAGGGAAGTCAAAGTCAAAGAGAATCTAAACCCACACTGACTAATAAACTTCTGTCTCGATCTCGACTTGGCCTAAACTCTCGACTCGGTGCTATGCTCATCTCATCCTGGGCTCGTCTGCTACTGCTATGGCCATGGCTATGGGAGCCTTCCCTCTCCTCTCCTAGTCATAGTCCTACGCTGCACTTTCCACTCCAGGCTATATAGTATACATTTCCCCTTTTCGCACTCTCACTCTCTCTTTCTCCGTCTTTCTTTAACTCTGTGTGTGTGTGAGTGAGGATTTATAAGGAAGTTTATCGTTGGAAATCGTACATAATTTCCTCCGTTCTTCCCCGCATCCCTCCCATTTGAAAGGGCAGGAACGCCCAAACAATTTCATAAGTTCTTCATGGCCCACCACTACCACTACTACTACCACTACCACTACTATTACCACTACCACTACCACCACCACCACCACTCCTCCATACTACTATTATGACCCGGACTCTCTCGCACAATTTCCTTCCAGAGATCCAGAGGTGGTTTTTGGCGCTACACTTGTTACACCATGTGCGAGGAGCCAAAAGTCTCATTTCATAATCAGTGGAGCCAAAGCGGCCGTCTTGACTATTAGCGAGTTCGAATCAGAGTGACGGTCTTCTTGAAAGTACCTATACCTCCTTCGTCGAATCCACCAAATTCAATTGCATGTCCAAATCCAAATCCAAATCCAACTCCACAAGTTTAACATTCCACACAGCCCCACTGCTAGAACCGGCAAGTATCAAGATATTTGAATGTGAAAGTATCATTTGAGCTAGAACTGGAAGCACCATTCTAATTACAAACAGACACACACACACACAAATACAAACAGTTACTCATGTAACCTACTCCCTCAACAAAGAAACGCAAACAAGGGAGGAAAAGGACAAGCGAGACATAATGTGGTTTATTAGGACTTTGAACTGTGGCTCTGACTCTGACAGTCCCTGTTTCTTGTGGGTTCTCGCTGCTCATTGTATAGAAAATATTGTTATAGTTATATTACGTGGATGGAAGGGGAGCGGAGAGCTCACCTTACTGGACCTCTTGTCTTTTTTAATTTGAACAAAGTCACGTGCAAATTTTTCAAACTTGGAAGCATTCACGCAATCCCAAGTCAGAAATCAGAGACAGAATTTGGAATAGGAGTCGTCTCCGTTTTTTCCTGTCATCATTGTTCTTGTGGTTACACTCTGTTTCGAAAGAGAGAGATAGAGAATTATTGAAGAAAGGCCAGAGACAAAATGTTCTGGATTATTTGACTTTGTTGTTGTGAGGTTATACTCTCTAATAATAATAATATAGTTTACTCTGTGTGGCTATGTGGGGAAATGAAGTCAAAATAATGTCGGAGGAAAAAAACCGGCAAAGTACGAAAACGAAAACGCTTATAGCTGTAACTGTTTCCACACAAAAGAAAAACATGAGTTATAATTGATGACGTGAAACTTGTGGTTCTTGGGATCGATATTGATATCGATCCGAATCTTAATCCAAGTCCAAATCGATAATTAATACTATACAGTATAATGGCAGCAGTGGCGGGGATATATGGATTGGGGGATGACCCCTTTGGGCTATGTAGAAATCCAAAAATATATGCGGAGCGATTTCATCTTCATCAGCTGGAAAAGAATTTGGAAATTTTGTGAGTTTTACATATAATGTAATTTTGATATAAAAAACATTTTTTGATTGTTCATTTCTTATCATGTGACAATGACAGTGTTGTTGGACGCGTGGAATGGGACGAGGGGACGAGGGGACGTGGTGGACGGAAATCCTAATAAAAAAAAGGAATAGATTTAAGATTTAATTAAATTAGACAATCCTTACACATGAAATTCGTACGGAGGGAGTATGGGAATGGCTTAGGAGATTTTATCGTTAGTTAATGGTGACGTTGATAACGAGAACGAGAGGGAGATCGGCTCTATGCCTATATACATATCAGTGGGAGTGTGTGTTCTGCCTATATATATAGGCATGTATAGTGTCTCATGCCTTCATGTTGGATTTGAATGGAAACATATTATTATGGGCAATAAGACTGTAGCTTTCATGGAATGGAGAGGCATTTTTAACTTGAATTGCTTTCTTAATGGGCAATTATTATTATAAGGTCCACAAAGTTTTCATCTTAATTTGCTGAATAATATAATTTGTATAGTATCTGTAGTAGTCTTTCTATAGTATAGCAATAAACCCAGAAACCTCCAGTTCCAGTCTCTATAGATAACCTATAGAGATAAATCTACCATCTATCCTATCCCTATCTCTCCAGTATCTGTACTTACTACTGACTACTGACTACATACGACGAGAGGCATGGACGATTCCCTGACTTGGGAAAGTTTACATGGGAGCAGTAGTAGTAGTAGTAGATATCTGTATTTATGATGCTAAGGCAAACTGATGCCTCTGTAACGACCACCTAATGTTTGGCATTTTGTAAAGCGTGGAATTTTATTCTGCTCAAGCGGAGACCTCACTGCTCAGTCAGAGTGACAGTAGTACATACAGACTACTCATATAGACTACAGACATTTATTCACTATTCTTTGTATTTGGCATGTAGACTGTGTAACTGTAGTAGACAGTGCGGGAGCCTAGCTGGGAGTCGGCTATGGCTATAGGATAGGAATTGATGTCGTCCAGATTGAGATAAAAATGGAATTAGAAACCATGGGTGGAAAAAGGACGGCCTCTTCAAGCATGAAGATATGCCACCCACAACGCCACCGTTTCTTTTACTCATCCCAACCAAACTCATAGAAGACTCATGAAACATAAAAAAGCATTTTATGTCATATTGACACAATGTCTAAATGCTCATATACGACCTATATATGTAGTGTAGACTTAACCTACTACCAGTACTCAACTTTACCTATGTACCTACATGCACCCATGCATGCCCATGCATACATATAGTTTTGTTTCGAATTCATTTGAAACCTTATGGCTTATCAAAAATAAGTGTAGAGGACAGTAGGACAGTCAGTCTATACTATGGGACTCATGTACTGGGGAAAACTATTATATTCACACATTCACTCCTGAGTAGAGAGTTGTCCTTGTCGTTTTCTATTCATACATAGCTGGAACGCTGGAAGCGTCCTAAATGCATTGTAAGAGGCACGACTCACATTCATGAGTCCGCGGTGCCTATGTACAGAGTTTCCATAGTTAAATTTATATTCTCTCCCCATTACAGATTTTCGTATCAAGGATTCGCACAGTGTGTGAAAGTACCTAGTCGGAACTTTAAGTACCTACACATGGTGAAGCATATAGAGTTGTTGGGCTATTATTAGGAAATATTATATGAGTGCTGGTACTGGAGCTAGGGATGAGGCCGTGTAAATATTGATACTGTCGGCTGTCCGTAGAAATTATGTGTAGATAGGAAATAGCACAACAAAACAGACATGACATTATAAGTAGATCGCTATCGACATCAACATCGACATCGACATGGATGCATTGGTGTTAGTACTGGTGCTGGTACTGGTGTTGGTACTGGTGCTGGGGATGGCCATGCCGATGAAGATGGCGATGTCGATAGGAAATATTTCTGAACAATAACAACAATGCGGATGCCGACGCAAGCAGGATTTCTAAATCCCTCCAGGCTTCCCTCACATTTTATATGAATAGACAAGTTTTCTTTTCATTATTTTTGAGCTCTTAAATTAAATCATTTTAGAGGAAAAATTCCTTATTTATTCATCCACACACGTCCAAAATCACTCATCGCTATCACAACAACATTAGGGGAAGACCGGGGCTGTTTCTGCTAGTGAGATATTATGGCCAACTCAACATGTTATTTAATTTCCCTCCACACTACCATAATTCATATTATATTATTTGTGCAAATGAAGTTGTTAAAAGGAGGGAGCCGAGTTACCACGGCCATCCACCCATGCATTAGTCTCATGTCTCACCCACCACACAATGAGTCCGCCGCACTTATTCACCAAGCAGATTCAAACCATTGACCAACGGTTTTGATTGCTATGCTGTTTGTGAGTGGAAAGTGAAGCTCATAAAATTTCGTTTCAGCCGCAATGACAATTGTTATAGCCTTTGACATTTACTCACGATTAACTATGGATATATCAATGCACAAAAAAAATATTATTTTTACGCCTTAGTATATAGTACATTTAACTGACTGCGTGGATTCTCTCCTGTATGTAGTTGGTAATAATGGGATGATATGGGAAAATGTGGCTGAAATAAAATGATGATATTTGAGACACTATCTACGTCCTACGTAGGAACGTGGGCTGGGAGACTAACACTAAGAGTTAAGAGACGGCATGACAATAGTGGAATTGTGGAATAGTAAAAAATGACAGGGATAAGAGCGTATATAGAAAGAAGCATATGGGAAAGCGGAAGGAAACCTTTATGGCACCTATTCTGCGCGACGAGGGAGGGAAAAACTTAAATGGATATTGTTACGAATTGAGAGAATGACTCAAAGAATTAATGTGTCTAGTTCTGCACAGGAGGAGATCAGAGGGAGAAACTTGTCTTTTTTTTGTGTCTATAAAAATTTAGATTAGTTTCTCCCGCCATTGTCTTTAGCTTCTTGGAAGCTACGGTGTCTATGGTTGGTTTAGTTGAAGTTAGTGTTAATGTTAACTTGAGCTTTCAAACTTTTATCTCAGTAGACGTTAGTAGTTCAAATCACACACATTCAAAATACCTGATGACAAGACACTCACACACATACACATAGACACAGACACACGCACTCTTTCAACTCCAACTCCAAATCTTTGAGAGCATATCATGTACCTACCTACATACAGAAGACATACATGAATCTCACGGCTACACACTACGGGATTTTATTGTCTCACAGAGCCTGTAATATTTTTCTTTAGTATTTTAGTAATAGTATTTAGTGGTGGTACATGTCTTCCACGACAACTATGCTCTGAGTAATTAGAAGAACTTCTCTCTTCTCCTCGCTCTCCTTCTCTGTGTTTTTTTTGTACTATATTATGTTCCCTTTCGGGTTCGGAATCTGAACGATCCTTCTCATCGTTCCTGATTCGTCACGATCGCCGGTCGAGGCCAATGACAGTCGACGTTGACGACGACGACGACGAGGACGAGGACGAAGACAGTGTATGCACGGATAAAGAGAACCACGAGAAAGAAAGAGCGAGAACTCTAGAAACTAGAAACATGTATAAAAGTAATCGTAGCCCACAAAAAATAATGAACTACGACAAAAATCTCATCAGGAAGTCATTTAGGTTTTCAAGAGTCAAAAGAAAATGTAGAGCACTTCAATGAAATGTTGGCAGTATCTGAAAAAACGCTTCGTTTTTTTTCCTCTCGTCTCCTCTTTCCACTCTCAATTGACGAGGGGCTAATACAGCAATTTTCCTAAAGGTCAGATGATGAATATAATATAAAGAAATACTGTTACTACTATTACTACTACTACTACCACCACCACCACTTCAATGCTTTGTAGGTACTAACTGTAGTATTGTGTGTGACTGTATGTATAGTGGAAGTTTGAGCCAAGTCATAGATGTAATAATTTGAGCTTATCATGTCCCAAGTGACTCTCGTGCTGTGTAGGTGTAGACAATTAAATTGCTCTAAGGTTCTATGCTCTGTAGATTTATTCATCGTAATGGAGATGAGAGGAAATCGAAACCAAATTTATATTACGTGTTCATTTCCACAAGTGCAGGGACAACCATAACCATGACAATGGCAATGCAATGGCAATCGAATCTGACACAATGCGAATAATGAGGACGGAGGAAATGGGGAGAAAGGGATTTAGTTTTTGTTTTAATTGCCTCTTTCAATTCTTCCAAACTTAGAGTGAGCAGCCGGAATTGTGAGGTAAAATAAAAACTATTAGTTTCCCCTTACCTTAAACTGTGACCACGCGACTCAAGGTAGATAATTAGAAAATGCCTAAACGAAAGAAAGACATGAGTGGGACAATCCATGTTACCTACATCATTGACGGTAAATTATTTAAGGATTTGTCACACGCTCTATCAGGACAGACAGACGGAGAGCGCAGTAGAAAATCCGTGACAATTCCTCCTCATTGTTTTATTTTCTCATGATTACGTAGAGTAGGCAGGTACTTATACCTCGGGAATGGAATTATTTACCAACTAGCTACATATCTAATTTGTCTCCCACGAATTTAGCGTTAATTATGCATGGATATCTGACAAAGAGCTCAAGACAATGGAGACAGGAAGATGAGGCCCTTTCTTTCTTCTTCGTCTTCTTTTCCTGTTTGTTTTTCTTCTTTTGTTCAAAAGCTGAGATGGTATATGGTGGTGGGGAAGGAATCACATTTCACGGGGATAATTATACGCCTTGTCAAGATGACAAAATCGATGGCTATTGACAATTTAAAAGTGCATGCATGGATTTGAGATAGATGACTAGTGGTAACATTAAAAAAAACTGGGTTTCACGGTGTATAACCCTGGCCCCGACCCCGGGAGTCACTCTTTCTTGAGCTCTGGTTTCTGGATAATATGCTCCCCAAGTGGAGGGGACAAGGAAACGACAGGGAAAACGACTTTTGTGAGAAGAAAACTAAAGTATAATGAGGTATAATTATTAGACGTGGAGAGGAGAGTTTAGATAGCCACCAGCTTTGGTAGGATGAGGAGTAGAACTGTAGAACGAGGTGCGGGTGCGAGTGGTGGTAGGTGTAGTGGTCGTATGTTCAGTACAGATGTTTTCCAGTCTGCGGATGAGATGGAAAAATATTTAGTTTACATATATATATATATACTTGAACGCCATTCCATGCAGTAAGAGCCTCTCTCAATGACGTCATATAATAAAGTACGTAATGACTTCAACCCACTTTAGGCTCTGACTCTGGCCCTGGCCCTGGCCCTGGTGACGATGTGATGACTAATCATGAGTGAATACCACGACGATGGCTTTTTACTTTGCTTTCCCTCTCCCCTTTATATCAGTGTCAGTCTCCGAGCTGAGTCATAATAATAATAATATATCCATTCTCCGTAGTACCGTGTCCGTCGTAGAAGGTAGACGACGGGAGTCGAGCGGCAGTGACAGTACAGTCCTTTTCCATTTCCATTCTGGTGCATTTGAATATATGAGGTGGGGACCGTAGGCACGTACCTCAGTTGCTTTTAAATGCGAATATACTATAAGTAGGTAGGTAGGTAGGTATGCATGAATATGCATAGGTTTGTCTTTTTTTCCAACAATCGATAATTCCTTAACCTTTCTGTACAGCAGTACAGTCCCAGTCGTCATTCCTATACAATGTGTCTAAATATTCTCATAGCCACACAAATGCATAATTTTTCTCTCGTCCTTGTCAATTTTTATTTTCATACTCTCTGCAGTATACGGTGTAAAATAAGTTTTGTGTTTTCCATTTTAATATGCAGAATGTAGAGTTTAAATTATAAATGTAAACAGCGAAAAATGAAAGAAAAAAAAATCCTTAAAACATTTTTAACTTTTAGTGCATTTCTTCAAGATTTTAAAAATAAATGTGTTTAGTAGTTTGTACTCTTCTTGGATGTTGAGTGGCTTGTATGAGTCAGTGGAAAAATAATATGACTTTGAGTAAAAGATGGGAAAATGGAAATACTTTTAGTGATACGGTAAACATTGAAAAAGAATCCTATAGTGTCCGGATATAATCTTCAAATGGAACTCAAACGAGCGGACTCAAAAAATGTTAAAACAATTTTTGTCAAAGTACCGTGTATGTTCGAATAAGCGTAAATATGTAAGAACTGTATGCCTAGGGGTTATTTATAAACGCGGCCCTTATTCGACCATATACGGTATACACTTTCAATATGAATTTTATAACTTAAAGTTAAAAGTAAGAAGTCAAGTAACATAAAAATAAGTAAAACTTTTGGGTATATACATTGAATTTCTAAAGGATCGAAAGGATCGGTTACAACCCCAGAAGGCTCATTTAATCATGTTTAAATGTTAAAGTGGTCTGTGAGTAAAAATTTTTCATTTGATTCTTGTAAATAATTCGGGTTCGGGAATTCAAATATTCAAACATCTTTTTAGAGAGAACATCTTGGGATCACACTCAACGTGACGTAACATACACCTCAAGCTGTGATGGAGATGGGAATAGATGAATAGTGAAAGCATACTACCAACCCATAAAAATGAAGTTTGCTTATTTATAAAAAAACAGCTACGCAGAAAAAAAGGCACTTTTAAACCGTCAAGTAAACCGCAATTTAATTTCGTTTATTTATTCAAATTGGAATGTGTGGCTGGGGCCGGTGCCGGTGCTATATTGCTTGTTGACATTGCGCGCTTGGGCTTCCCTGTACCTACACCACATATTGAAAGAGAGGGAAAGAGAAAGACTCATAAGTCATTGAAGTGTATTACGAAGGTTTCTAAAGCTTCTAAAGCACAGTCGATAGTTCCAGTTCCAGTCGTTGTCACAGTCGTAATAAAAAAAATCCGCAGATATCTGTACAGCTTGGACTTGGACAAACACGTTTTTATGACCTTCCGAAAATTGATTTTAATGTTTACATTGGCCGTGGGTTTCTCCATTGGAGTACATAAGGAAGGAAGCAAGTTGAAGTTGAGGAGTACGGCGAGTGAAAACGAACCACCGCTATCCTACGACCGCCTATATACATGGATATATATAGGCATATAGTTATGTAATGTTGTAATAACAAACTTTGATGCCGGTCCCCCGGTCCCGGTCTCGGTCCCGGTCCCGGCCTCGGTTTAAGTAACTATGCCACACGGCAGACGGTGTTAGCTCGTAGCGTAGTGCGACTAGCAGTAGCAGTAGCAGTGCAGTAGTGGTAGTTGTTGCCGATGAACTGTCAAACGAATTATTAAACAACTCTGAATCTGAACTTTATGTAGTTTTTGCGTTGGAAGTAATGTCATTTGTAGTCCAGTTAGAGTCAAGGTAGTATGTAGTTTGAATTGAATTGGCGGGAATAGGAATAACTATAGAATTCTAAAATAAACCAAGAAAATGGGAAAAAAATAGGTTCGAAGCTCAATTAGCGAAGACGTTACTGGACCTGATTCATTAATGTTAATGTTCCTCTTACGTCTTACTCTTCGACTATTCCCAACTTGCTTTACTTTTCGATGCTAGATTCCGAGAAAGAAGTTCCAAAACTGAGCAAGGGTTTTTTTTGCATTAATTTCCTGGCTCTTCTGGTTGTTCTTCTTCTATAGGCCTCTGGTCCTGGTCCTAGGAGAGGCTAGCGAGGTCAAAACACGAAAACGAAAACTCCCATTACAGTTACCATTACTCCCTGTGTGAGTCCGTCATGAAGATCTTTGTTTGCCTAAACCACACATACTATATGCATGGATGCATATTTTATGAATCTTCCTTTTCCTTCTCCTTTATCTCGTCATGCCTCCTACATTTCTTTTTTACCTCCTCTCTGTTTTATTTTTCTGGCAGTTAGTTAGCTGAGAGTAGTGGAGTTGGAGTGAGGAGTCAGTTTGTGTTTGTACTCCAATCCATTACATGCCGACATTAAATAAGAAACTTTATCTACCATTTCAAAAATTCTGTTATTTTATTACGATTAGACTCTTTTTTAATTTTGAATCATGGTTACGCACGCTCAACTCCGG